>VDFB02055714.1:0-68157 GCA_007258455.2 Sequoia sempervirens
ATCCAAGTGATAACAAAGGCTCTAACCAAGTTGTTGTCAACTGAAAAACCCAGACGATCGGAAATAGCATCCACAACACATACTAATACATCCAACCATCCATACCTTCAAGGTATCTATACATCAATAAACTCATGCCAAGAACATATGCAACCTGTACACTGCAACCAAGCTCCTTGTATCAAACTTATCAATGAAGTACATACATATCCAGGAACTCCCATTGCATAGGTAATGTCAAAGCATATCAAGTCTACCAATCAACACTATACATCAAGGTGTGATAAGTAAATTAAAGCATGAAGTACCAATAACAATAACAATGATCCACACATGTAACCCATAAAGCTACATAGTCTCTCACAACATGTTGCCACCATCCTCCCAAAGCATATGAACATGAACATCCAAGAAGGAACCATGAAAAAGAGAAACATGTAAACCATAATGTCCTACCAACACCTCAGAAAGTGTATTGTTGTGTCAAGTATGATCTCCGAAACCACCCCAAATGAAAATCCTCAACATCCATAACACCCAATCTCATAGATCAAGTACAACATATGAATCAATGTAACAATGCCAACATGGATGTAATCCTCTAAAATCAAGAAGATCAAACTCATAGAAACCATCCCCAATATTGGAAATCAGCCCATAAACCATCTCCTAATAATCCTCATCAAAGAATGATATATCATAAACTCAAATGCACAAGGAGATAACCATGCCATAACATCTCTCAAAATGAATCCTCTAGAACTAACTATCCATAGATCAAGATCCATATCTATGAAAGATAAAGTATCATAAACTCATGCTAAACAATCCTCAAATGAGTATCCATAACACCATGAATCAACTCAATCCCATGAGAAATCAAAGCACAAAACATAATACATCTGAAAGATATGGGAAAATACCTCTCAAATCATAAACTACCAAGTAGACTAAGAGTGGGGAATGAGAATTCTCCTCCAAGATAACCAAGCCATCATGGATCACTCTAAGAATAATCTCCTCTATCGGTCCATCATGAACTCAGATCCATATCTAGGTGAAAGTCCCTCGATCTTCCCACTAAAACCTCCAAAGAGTAACCATCCCAAGAAAATGTCTCTAACCACAAGAGAAATCCAACCATCACCTACATCTCTAAGTATCCATGAGCACCTATAACCGATCAATACACATTTGCCAAACTCCAAATGCAACATAGCACCATCATGAAGTAATCAAGCAAATGATCAATGTACTCAATACAAATAGAATCACACATGATCAATGTCAAAGCTCCAACCACAAAATCAAGAACCTATCATGACAACATGATCTAACCATCTCCTAGGAGATCACATGCACCAATGCAAGCATCCTAGTATCAAGAGAACATGTAATATGCCAAACTCTAAACTAGTATCAAGAGTAAACCATGACATCATAACAAACATTATAAACCAAGAAAACATATTGCCAATCACATGAAGATAACCATACCAATGATGCATCCTCGTCACTGCCAACAACTCCCACTGAACCATGATACGATTTGCACATGGCATCATTACTACCATCCTCTCCATGAAGATCATTCAGGTCTACACACACTTAACTACAATGTTAGTAACATACAAGTAAACCAAGATCTCCAAGCTAAGAAGATACATACAACCACCATCAAAATATCACAAACCAGTCCAACATCGTCAAATCATCACTATGAAAAGATCCCACTAAAACTGTACAACCAATGAATGTAACAAGCTATCATGACATCATGATCAAACCACATGCTATAAGTCCCATGAACCGACTAATCAAGCACTCAAATCATCCATCCTCTCAATCCCAAAATAACATAGCAATGCACAAATGACCACAGACAAGGCCAACTAATGAAGTCTACAATAATAATGAATCAAACCTGGTGGATATAGATAGTCCACATCTGAGTCATCCCATTGCAACTCAATAGGTTGTACACACCTACAAGCTGCATAACTCATAGATCTAAACCACTGAAACATGCAAACTCATCATCACATTAGTAACTGCAAACCAAGATATCAAAGAAGATAATCCTATGGATATCAAGACAACCAAAAAATCAACTACTGATCTGATTTTCCAACCATGTCCATAAATGAGTAATCATAGTCAATGAACCAAATAAGCATCAAAAAGATAAGTACAATCTCCTAACATAAAACCATATCACCACCAAACACCTCATACATGATCATGTCATTCTAATGCATCAAATGTACCTGCATATCCATGACACCATAACCATAGTCATCATTGTACCTGAACTCAACTATCACCCATACAAGATTCCAAGTCTCAAACCATGTCCAACCATGTCCTCAAAATCGAAGAAAACCTATGTACCTATCACCATCAAAGTCCCAACTCTGAAAATAACTTGTAAACCTATACTTGGAAGCACCAATCAAATAATTAGATGTAGCATCATAAATAGCATATAAAAACATGTACTCCCTCAAGGTTTCGCCTCTTGACTCATCTGAATGCTCACACAATCACACCATGAATCTCAAACACCTACAAGCAATCAAACAAGTACCAAGCTCAACCTATTCCTCAAACTGATAAATAATCTGAACCACTATGTAGTACACTGCAAATTCTCTCCAACACCTCTTTGAAATCAAAAATTTGATTCTATATGCAAAAGTTATGCTCAAAACCATGTAAATGAGAACATTTGACTTCCAGGCTCCAAAAACATGTCAAAACAGAAAAATTAGGGAACCACACCTACTGCGTAGTGCTTAGAACCAACTATCTAACGACTACAAGAAGTCAAAAATCCGACATTGTGGGAAAAAGTTACATGCGTTTGAAAAAAACTATTATATTTTGACCTCCAGGTGACTACTAGGTTGCGGTCCAGTGGCTCCACTAGTGGCGATGGCACCCAGGCAGCGCTCTTGTGGTGGACGAGTGGCGAAACTCAAAAAGTACTTAAATATAATTTAATTTTTTCAAATAAAAAATTTCCCCGCCCTACCCTATGAACCCGACCGACATATTTAAATATGACATATATATTTTTGAGGTCCAACAGTATATGCTTCAAGCGACAGATTTAAAAATTTAAAAATTTAAATTTTATGCAGTTTGTAATATCACTTCGGCCACCCCCTGCCAGATGGGAGCCAAAGCTAAGGGCCCGACAACCCCGTTGGTCGGAGACCTGCCAGTTCATAGTGCCGACAGGGCTTGTCGACTTGCTAGGAAATATTGCATTTTAACCCATGAATCTTAATCCATTTCTTGCTAGGAAATATTGCATTTTAACCCATGAATCTTAATCCATTTCCTACACAACCCATGAGAGATAAACATGCATACAAGTTTACCAAATGCATAGAACAAATAGACAAGCCACAAGATAACACAAGATATACCCTAGGAAAACCCTCAAGAGAGAAAAACCCAGCCTCCAAAAGCATCCATACTCCATCATATTATTCAGCAATAAGCAAATACAAGAGTTACACTGAATACCTCTGAAACATCAAGCCCTCCAATACATTCCCATGTGTCCAAGCATGAATCCACACATCCCATGCCATTATTCACAAATGCACTCCACAAGAAGACTCAATAATGATAGCCAACCCACTCAGCCAACCTAAACCACTATACATGTGTTTCTTTTTATAGACACAAGCTCACACACAATGCAACTAGTGGTAAGGTGAAACCATGTGAATACAAAACCACTAACCCCTTATTTAATATTGGGTACTAAGACATCACATTATTTAATATTTCCCCAATATTAAATTATTATCACATGTCTCTCACACAAATAATAATAATACAATGTTACAATACAACATCAAGTGGACCCCAAATAATTACCTAGTGTGATTAACCACACCACCAAGGTGTATCACAACTAAATAATTATTTGATTACAATAATATAATAAATCAATTTATGCAATGGTGTACAACACCATATCTCAACAATTTTCAGCCATTTAAGTGAACTTTTGTCATGGACACTAGTGCGTCGCAAAGATGTCTACACACTACACAAATGTCCCAAAAAGATTCCTGACTGGATGGTTAATGGGACGTTACACTTCATGCCTACCTGCGAAATGTAAAGCCTCTATGGCTTGCAGATGTGCCAAAAACATCCATTTGCATCCCTTTTCTCCATTCTAGCATTCATTCTATCATTTTATTCACTCTATTCAATCTATCACTCATTCTATCCATTATATTCGATCTTTCATTTACTCTAGCTGATATTCTTTCACTCTCTTCATTCTCATTCTCTCAATCTATCAAGATTTCTTGTTCTCTTACTCTCTACACTAGCACTTTGGTTCTCTTGGCATGCCTTGGGTGTGGTATTTCTCTTCCTTTTAGCATCACCGTCTTGCTAAAGGGAGGGTAACTACATTCTTTTATATTGCATTATCGTATTCACATCGGATAGCATATTGTTATTCTAGCTTATTATATTTATCTTGTCTATCTATTCTCTTGTATATTATCTTTCCTATTTATTTATTTTGTTTTCCATGGAGGTAGGAACACCTACGTGGGGGTTTGACTGAGGCAAGCCCCTAAAACAGCCCCAACATTTTCCCTATTTCCGTGTGTGTAGGTTGTTAAGTTGGAGCATTGCATGAGGCTTAGTTTTGTGGACCTCTTATGATTTTCTCTCTCTTTCCACTTTGTCATTTCCATCCCATTTAGTTTATGTTTTTTAATGTTATTTCATTTATCTCTATTATTCTGTTAGTTTAGCACACCTTTTAGACTTTAGTTGTTGGATAGCTAGTTGACTCTTTGTTGTCTTTGTCAGCAAACAGTGTTTTTGGTCTATATGAGACTACAATGTGTCGTAGGGATGTTTGTGTCACGTTGTTGTCCTTGGCTGAGAGCTTGTTAGTTTGTTCATGAGACCTATGAAGCCCGCTCTTTCGATCCCTAAAACTCTTATCTCTTAATTCATCATAAAACACAAAATATAAGCAAAACTCATTTGTCCTTCCATCCTTGTAACCTGAGCTTTTGTCCTTGAGGTAGCTAAGGAACACTTGCCCTTAGAGGAGGGGGGTGTCATTTTTCCTTCTCTACATCTACAACATTAACA
Source organism: Sequoia sempervirens (assembly GCA_007258455.2). Lineage (NCBI taxonomy): Eukaryota > Viridiplantae > Streptophyta > Pinopsida > Cupressales > Cupressaceae > Sequoia > Sequoia sempervirens. The sequence goes on from VDFB02055714.1 coordinate 5,146, forward strand.
TTTTTTATGACCAGAATATTAACCTATCTCGTATGCCTATAATTTTGTATATTTTCTTAATAATAAGTCTTGTTCATGGTGGTGCATATATCCTACAATTTAAATAATCACTACCATATTGTCTACTATTTTAATTTAATCTATAGGATTATTTTATCACCATTTTTTATGAATAGTGTCAATATTACCATCTATAAAGTAGTGTTACACATATTCACGGAAGAGTTCACACTGTAAGAGTCCAAATAGGGCCAAACCCAAAATAGGACAGCAAAACACAATTACAAATAGTCACTAAGTAGCAAGAGCAAGAGCAAAAGGAGATTCATTAATGAGATTAGAGTTGTTTCTTCAATGTACCCTACTATTATAATGCATACATAAAAATATTCATTATAATTTTAGATGTATTTTGGTACCTCAAGTGAGATACTATTAGTGATGATCGTAAATGCTTTAGCTTTTATTAGAATAGAAGGTACTTCCTAGAAAGTTTCCTTTAAAAGAAAACATTAAATACATTCATTATAATGACATAATACTTAGAAATGCATGTTTCTTTATAACCATAGATTTGTCAAATGTATTTTACATGAGATCAAAAATCAAGGTTCATCATTCTAGATTCTTTCAAAAAAACTCTTTTTTTTTTTTGGTCTTCATTGCATACAAACATGTATGTTTATGATAACATTCCAACATTTTAAAGTCAACTAAATAAACATTGTTAGCCACACAACTCATAAGTCTAAACTCTATGAATTGAATCTTCTATTATAAATTTTTGATAAGAATCAAGTACAAAAATTCAAGTTTCTAAATGTAGTTGTGATTAAGGATTGTAAACAAACATATATATGGCATATGGAATTAGTCTTCACTAGCATTTGCTACCTGTATGCATTAATGCAAAATTATTCAATTGAATTTAACTTCACTATCATTTGGTAGGTTTCCCACAAGTGAACAGAGTAGCCAATTTGACCATAGTAAGAATACTTTTGCACTATTCTTTTCAAATGTATGCATGTATTGGATTGTGTTTCTTTGAAATTTCCTAATTCTTTTGAGCTCTTGTTTCAAACCAATTGTCACTCCAAACAATTATGAAATGTCCTATTTAGCCTTTCCCAGTATCTTTCAAACCCTTGTTTCATTAGTATAAATTTATAAATGTCCTCATGCACAAATTTGTAATACCATGAATGTGTAATTACAATGCAATATAAATTGTGATTTTATTTTTGCATATACAAATGTTGTTCTCTTCTCTCTAACACTGATCTATAAACCTAATTATGCAAGTTTTCAAGTGTCATGCATAACCACAAATTAGAATATGAAAGCAATTATAATTATTTTTTTACTTCTTCATATATAAATTATGATAATTTATTTTTAATTAAAATCTAACAGATTGAAATCAAATTAAATTAAAAGATATATGTGAATTCACAAATCTATTAGCTAGTTTATTAAGAGATGTGAAACAAAATTAGAAATATCTAACTATAAAGGAGACAAAATCTACCTACACTTATATAAAATTACATATGGAATCTTGAACATGTAATTTATTCTCAAGATGATTAACCTAGCATAGGCAAAAGATAATACATTAATCCAAACAAAAGAATTAAACAAAATGAAGTGTTCTTTGAATTTTGACAAACCTTTATTGAAGTGTTCTTTGTCTTTTGTTTTAGCCCTTTCTCCACCTCCTTTTTCATTTCATATCTATGCAGGTTTTATGAAAACAATTCAATGAAACATTCATGTTATCATAAAACGGTTCTTTGACAAATATTCTAACAGTGTACATAAGCAGTGATCTGCATTGCAGTTTATGTGTCCAATTTTATGAAGCCAACAACATAGTCTACATTGTCAAATACTTAAAACAAAAACAAAAAGACTTTCTAGAAACTGAAAATAAAACCTTGTCCCTTCATTATTACTGCAGGTCAGACACTGTGCACATTATTATAGCGCAAGCCTTGCTTCATTTAACATCACCAATAATCTCCACAAGAACATTCTCCCTGCTTAAAATGATGGAAACGATTTGCATCTCTCACAATAATTTCTCTTGCAACAATCTTGGAAATAAATTTCGTTGCAATGTGGCAATCAGTACATACTCTAAGGTTTTTAACTACTCTAATAGTTGTCCCAGCAGGTGTGTTTAACAAACCAAATGCAATTGCCAACTTTTCACTATGATGGCAGAGAAATAGTTCTTTTTCCTCCTCCTCCACATCATTAAGAAAATGTCTTGAATCTGGAAAATAGCCTGCTGCCTTCATCTCCGAAGCTAATCTCTGCAACTTTGCATAGATCTCCTGTGTCTGTGGATGTGATCTGTCTCCTACACCAAATGCATGTACCATTTTATGGCCTTCAATCCAACTACATCCAGGGATCTTTTCAAGTCCTTTATCTTTCATCAATTTCCTTACCATTTGAACCTCACCCCACCTGCCCAGTTCTGCATAGATGTTTGAGAGAAGAACATAAATCGCAGCATTTTTAGGATCCAAATCAAAAAGCAGTGTCGCTGTAAATACTCCTAAGCCTACATTCATGTGTGTTCTACAGGCACCAAGAAAACACATCCACACGACCACCACAGGTTTAAGTGGCATCTTAATGATAAACTTTAGGGTGTCCTCAAGATAACCAGCTCGGGCAAGAAGGTCAACCATGCATACATAATGATCAACTGTAGGTGTAATGCAATAAGAGTTATTCATGTGATTGAAGTATGTACAGCCCTCATCCACTAAACCTGCATGGCTGCACGCACATAGAACACAAGCAAAGCTTATTATGTCAGGATGTGTTCCAGATTGCTTCATTAATTCAAAGATTTTGAGAGCATCCTTGCAAAATCCATTTTGAGCATATCCTGTAATCATTGCACTCCACGAAATGACATCTTTTTGAGGCATTCTGTCAAACAGTTCACGTGCCTTGTCTATGCTTCCGCATTTTGCATACATTATCACCAGAGCATTTCCCACTTTAATATCTGGCAAACCCCCCTCTTCCATTATGATTTGGTGGATGTCCATACCCTGTTCCAAAGCTCCAATTTTAGCGCAGGCAGGGAGGATGCTGGCAAAGGTGGTGGAATTTGGCTTTACATCTGCCAGTTGCATATGCTTGAAAGTTTCTAAAGCCTTTTCAACAAATCCATTTTGTGTATATCCTGCAATCATTGCATTCCACGAGATGACATCTTTTTGAGGCATTCTGTCAAACAGTTCACGTGCCCTGTTTATGCTTCCACATTTTGCATACATGTCCACTAGAGCATTTCCAACTATAATCTCAGACAAAAATCCCCCTTCCGCTATGCTTCGATGGATGTTCATGCCCTGTTCCAAAGCTCCCATTTTGGCACAGGCAGGGAGGATGCTGGCAAAGGTTGTGGAGTCTGGCTTTACACCTGCCAATTGCATTCGCTTGAAAGTTTCTAAAGCCTTTTCGACAAATCCCTTTTGTGCATATCCTGCAATCATGGCATTCCACGAGACCACATTTCTTTGAGGTATTTTGTCAAACAGTTCACGTGCTTTGTCTATGCTTCCACATTTCGCATACATGTCTACCAGGGCAGTTGCAACTACAACATCTGACAAAATTTCTCTATCCTTTATGCTTTGATGGATGTCCATACCCTGTTCCAAAGCTCCCATTTTGGCACACACAGGGAGAATGCTAGCAAAGGTTGCCGTGTCTGGCTTTACACCTGCCAATTGCATTTGCTTGAAAGTTTCTAAAGCCCTTTCAACAAATCCATTTTGTGCACATCCTGCAATCATGGCATTCCACGAGAACACATTCCTTTGAGGCATTCTGTCAAACAGTTCACGCGCCTTGTCTATACTTCCACATCTTGCATATCCTGCGATCATGGCATTCCATGAGACCACATTTCTTTGAGGCATTTTGTCAAACAGTTCACGTGCCTTTCCTATGCTTCCACATTTTGCATACATGTCTACCAGAGCAGTTGCAACTACAACATCTGACAAAATTTCTCTATCCTTCATGCTTTCGTGGATGTCAATACCCTGTTCCAAGGCTCCCATTTTGGCACAGGCCGGGAGTACACTGGCAAATGTAAATTGATCGGGTTGGAAACCTGTTTGGTGCATATGGTGAAACAGTGTGACTGCCTCGTGAGGATACCCATGTCTTCTGTACGCTGCAATAATCGTATTCCAAGAGGCAATGTCACGTTCTTTCATGCGGTCAAACTCTTTACGGGCATACACCAAACTTCCGCACTTGACATACATGTAAATAAGCTTATTATGAAAAGCTGTGCTTGTAACAAATGCAAATCGCCTGTGAGCGATGAAAGAGTAAACATTTTTCCCTTGTGAAAGCGGGTTTCTGAGAATACAGGTTTGCATAACTGAAGTCTTCAGGGGGGTTGTGTGTAGTAAGCAGAATGTGCAGCGCCTCGTTCAACTGACTGTCTCTACATAATGCTGTGAGATTGAAATGAGTAGTGGATGGCAATGGCATTTTATGATTGTAATTGAAGCGTGGAAAATGTGGAGTGTTATTTAGTCTACTTCTACCAAAATGACATTGCCATCCACTACTCAAAAGGAAGTTTCGTATGAATAAAAGCTTCGAACCGCTGAGGGCCGGCTTTCCAGCTTCAAAACCAATCAAACGTTGACAGATGAAAACAAGAATCCTCGAAACTCCACATTCTTAAAAACTATCGGTGTAATTTATACATGCAGGAGAGGGAACAAGAAAAACCTTCGTGTCAAAAAAAAATATGGAGTTTCGCTATCTCAGGAGATGAAAAGCAGGCAGCGTGCAATACCAATCTAAAAATCAAGTTATAAGCAAATTACAAGAAACGCATTGCACGAGAACGTAATACCAGTTTAATCAAATCTCAACCTTGGAAGACCATGTGTTTGCATGCACAACGTGGGAGACAGGATAGTGAAGGCCACAGGTGGATCGCTGAGTAGTGATGGATAACTGGGTAGGGTTGTAGTGGGTGGTCTAGGATTTCCGTGATGGTCTTGTCTATACTGGGATTGCAGATGGATGTGTAGCTTGGAGGAAGCAAATGAGACCGATGAGGCTTACAATACTGACAGGAAGGACATTGTGAGAGACGATAGTAATGATTTTTAGGAGTCATCCACGATAGAGGCATGAGAAAAGGAGGGTAGGGAGAGTACTAGCAGTGGAGAAATAGAAATGAGGGGGTGATGGCGTAGGAGGATATGGTGTAGGAGGAGATAGAGGAGGCGATGCCTTCGAGGTGTAGGGGGTGATGGAAGAGACAAAGGTATACATTTAGAGTCATTTGGGCTAATAGTTATAGGATCAACAAGGCTATTAAAGTTAAGGATGAAAGACACCCTAGAGAGTCTAATTTAGGAGATTTGGGCTCGAGATGGTGAGCTAGCCTACCTAAATGGGAGAGAGGTCCAAGCTAGGTAGGATAGTGCACAGATACAACTTGGGGATACTGTAGGTTAAATGGGTTCTAATTAGGGAGAGAGAACTAATATGTAGAGTGTGATGGGCCATAGGTGGAGAGGGTTGGTTTATAGATATAAACACAAGCAAAGAGGGAGAGGGAGAGGGATAGGTGGATGTGTGGAGACTATTGTAGAAGAGAGACACTAGTAAAGCTCTACTAGGATCATACGAGAAGTCACAGACCTTTGTATATTAACAAAGGGATATGGGGGAGACAAAGAGGCATTGTGAGAAACATACTAGTACAAATGTCTTTATGAGAAGGTTTTATCGACAGGGTAGAGGGAACCACTATACTTGAAACTTACTAGCTCTTAAGCAACAAGGTTGATTTCAAGATTCGTATCGATTAGATTACTAATGAGGGAGCAATAGTCAACACCATTAGGATCAAGTGGCACTGTGAGCCACAACTAAGATGAAGGATATGGGTTTTGAATAATGTTTGTGATGTATATGATGAGGCCATGTGTCATATGTATATATATTGAATTTTGAAACATAATAAATAGTATGAATATGATGTACGTGTAGTTTTGCATATGATGTACAAACACATTTTGTATACTATGGATTCATTTTGATGTGATGTATCATTTTTACTTATGTGATTGGATGACATCATTTGTTATGGATGTTTATGTGATGACAAACATGGATTATAGATTGATAATCACTCCTTTTGCATGTTGCTATGATGATAAGTGTTTGTTAGATGTATGATGTTAGTAAATGGATGAAATTGTAATGAATGCAATGATGTATGGATAATGGTATGGATTTGGTAACATTTTGTGGTGTTGATGATAGGTACATGCTAGGGATTTTTCGAAGAAAATCTTAATAAGTTGAGCAGTTGAATATGTTGTTGCACTAGGCATTATGCACCATGATATGAGGAACCATTATGATGTTGTGCCAAGTACATGAAAGATAGACACAAAATGCAAATAGTGAAATGCCCTAGCAAACACATGATCGAGGCATATCATGATGTAATGGATCATGTCAACCTTGATAGAGTATGTTGTAGAGCAATACTATTGTATGGGCAACAAGAGCACACAATTAAACAAAATATAAAAAATAAAGATACTTGAAGATTTACCTTTTACCAAAGTGAAAGCTAAGGCATGGAATGCCATTACAATGATAGAAATGTTTGATTGGGATAGATATTGTTATGAAACTTTTTCCCCATATGGAAAGAAAGTTATGGAAGTATTAAAGGGAGATAGAAAAAATAAAGGATAACATGTTCCTTTGATTAAAATAAAGATTACTGAAGAAAATTTATCAAAACTCTTAGAGAAGAAAGGAATAATTATATTTATTAAATAATAATAAGATGCAACATTTGTGAATTGGGTGTGATGATTTGGAAACCAACCCTTAAGACTTATATAAAACATTTATGTGAGACTTGGAAAGGGACATGGAGATTACTCAAGGAAGAATAAGATGGTTTGGTGGGCTATGGACATTAGAGGAGGGGGCACACAAAGTGTGTCCAACTCGAGGTATAGAGTAAAATCGGATTTATCTTGGGCAAGGCTTTGATGCATTTGCATGGTGCATAAGCACACTTTGTATTTTACACATGTTCTTTGGTGTGTGTCATAGCTATGAGGACCAATACCACTAAAGTCTTCCTAGAGTGACAATGAGCTTTCCAAATGCTATGATTTAAATGAGTACCAAACTTATTAAAAAATATTTTAATTATGAATGAGATGGAGTTGATTCAATTAAATTATTTTATGATGTTATTTATTTCTTTTGATCATACTCATATTGTTAGATGTCAATTTATATATTAATGATGGTAATCTTAATATACTCAAGTATTAATTTAGTTAACATTGATAAATAAGCATCTTATGTATTTGTATTTAAATTATAGGTAAATACTTTACAATATTTAAAACAAATAATAAAACTAATAAATCTAGTGTCATATAAAATTAATTGTATATATTAAATGTATCCAATTCTATACTTGGAGAAAAGTAGTGTTACCGATATATCCCAATAAAATGATGTATCCTAATGATAGGATGATTGAATAATTTCAAACAAGGATCACACTATAGTTAAAGGCAAAACTTATGTGAATTGAGGGGCTTCATTTGTGATGTTTGATTAGTTTTCCTAAAAAATTGGCATAAGAGTGTGATTGTTTAGGATGTGTTTTTCATGTAAATTTTTTAATGTAATGTTGTCAAGATTAAAAGTGTTTTCATGTGTGCTTGGAACCTATAAGAGTTATGTTATAGAAGAGTGCTCATCATGATGCTTAATAGTGCACATTAGACAAAATCAAGGTGCTTTCCAAAGCATGACCCAATACTTTGTCCAAGTTCGTAGTAACGTCAAAAATGGAAATGAGGATGGGTGCAAGTGATGGAATTATGATGGGTAAGTTGCAAAGGATCGATGAAGTAGATGGCATAGATGGGTCAACCTTTCACACAAGTGTAGGGGATGCCTATAAATAATGGATACTAGGTGATACACATGATGCTTGCAAGTAAGTTTTCATCACGGTACTTGTCCAAGGTGTTATAGAATGGTTTTCACTAGAGAAAAAAAATTCTATTTACTTAAAAAATTGGATTGTTTGCTTTTCTAAATTTATGGATTTTTTATTTTTATTTTTTTTCTTTTTTGACTTTTTTTAATTTTTTATTGTATTTTTTCTTTCCTATTTATTTGGATTTTTCTACTTTCATAATGTTTTGGAATTTTTAGATTTTGAATTGTTGTTTCTACATATGAGATAGCCATTTGAAGATGAATTTGGAGGCAAAGAGTCATCCGAGGTCGGTCAAGGGTGCAAGAGCATTACACTTCATCACCAATGGAGAGTTGTAATGCACCTGAAGATTTCAGAAGCAAGAATCCTGTCAGGATGATAACACGCTGCGTAGACATTTGTGTGCCATGCTAGCATCCCTAACATAATCTCCTCCACTGACACTAAAAATAGCCACCAAGTGGGATGGGAAATGAAAGAGGGACGTGGAATAACATCATCAGATTTAATTCTTCTAAGGTAGGAGGTATGCAAATGGAGAATTTGTGAGGGGTAAAAATTCACTCCATTAAATTTTTCCCCCACTTTAGCAAGCATAAGTGTCAGTGAATGCATGGTAAAGAGTGAAAGTTGAGAAATATATATCTGAACCATTGAGGAAATAGACAACAATCTAACATGCCCAAAATTATAGGAAGAGGAGATGGCTCCATAGGTACTTGGTCTAGAGGAGAGTTGAACAAATGCACTGCAGGTCTGCGGACCTATGGAAAGTGAACAAAAAGCTCTGCAGGTGGTTAGTCCTATAGAGGGGGTGCCCCAGGTGCCCGGTCCTGAGGGATGCTAAATGTGAAAGTCTTCGTAGAGTTTGATAGGCCTTAATAGGTGCTCGTTCTTGCAAAGTAAGCTCAAGGTCCTCAGATCTCCAAGCTTCATTAAAAAAGAAAATTCACAAGTCCTATAAAGCAACAAGTTAATCCATAGAAAAAACATGTTAGATAACAAAAAGCCACAAAGGTAGACAAACAAACAGGACCACACAGATAATCAAAAATTAAAGGAGAAGCTTTCAAAGGGGTCCCTCAAAAGAAAGAGGGATCCACTCAAGGGACGCTCTATTTGAAAGGTTCAAAGACATTTTCCGCAAATGGTTCTAGCAACAAAGAATCCTTTCGAAATATCTCTTTCATCAAGAAATTTGAAAGGAAGAATACTCCCTCGCAAGGGCAAGTTTTCAGAATTCTTCATCAGAAAAAGTACTCCCTTCTCAATGGTAGTTTTCTAGATTCTTTCTTTATGAATCCATGATGAAAGAAAAATTCCGCTAGGGGTCCTTGTTGAAGAATATAGTTTTTTAAAAATATAGGATTTTCAACAAGGGATTCATTGGCCACTGAATACACCTTTTGAAAATTGAAGTAGTATGATAGTCCCCCCCCTTAGGATGGTGTGTGTTGAGCACAAAGGCATGTGACATCCTAAGGAAAGAGTAGAAAGTGATGTTGTGGCCCGCGATACATGATGAGATGTAATCATGGAAATGTTGTTGCACACACAAGGGATAACACATAGGAACCACAACATCACAAAGCAAGAAAAGAAGAGAGAAATATAAAAAGACAACATAAGCAAAAACAAAGACAACAAGAGATAGGGGGATCTAATATTTTGGGGTCAGAACTGCTCATAGATATAAATAGATAGATATAATAATAATATATATATATATGAACTATCATAAACCCCCTACTATATCAAACCATGTGAAGAAAGTTACGTGAAAACAAAGTAAAAATAAAAAGTTGGGTCAACATGGAAGGGAAGCATAAATTCCCCCAACACTTTGCATTGTCCCCAATTGTCAAAAATCAAAGCACAACAGAGGAAGAATGATGTAACAAATAGTAGAAGTTTATGACGTAAAAAAATCTTGTGTCCAAGCACCTACAAGGGTGATAAGGGTCCTCCGGGAACACGTAAAACAAGCATGGGGGAAACACAACACACACACAATCTAATATACAAATAAAGAAGAGGTTCCCTCCTAGTCCTCATCAACCAAGAGGTTGTTATTCTCCCAATCTAGATCACTATCAGGGGGAGGTGGATGAGCTTATAAGGGTGAGATAGCAAGGGGAGCACCCTATAACTCTCCTACGACAATAGCTAAGGAAGAGGGCCCCTCGAGGTCTTCTCCGCTCAACTCGATGAGGTACAGATCATTGATTTTGCAAATTTTTTTGACAAAGTCGAGACATCATCTACTAAGTTGAACATGCACTTGACAAGAGTTCCATGTGTCAACTGAGAGAGCGATGAAGGAGGCACCCAAGATCCACTGCCAACCTCACCAAAAGACTCAGGGACAGTGACAAACTTAGGGGACGTCAGGGCTACCTTGGTCACTAGGGTGACATAGGCCAACATAGAACTAGCTTCCAAAGAAGGTGAGCCCTTCCTCCAACCCCCATTAGAAATAGGGTCATCCTCCATCTTTTGCTTCATCGGGGGATGCTAGATACCCATAGACAAGGAAAAAGGCAAGGAAGAATCAAATAAAACTGCAATGGACACCATCAAGGTATTTGACATATTCATGGGCTTGGAAAAAGGTTGGATGTCTGGGAGGGACATCAAGAGAGGAGGATCAATAAAAGGAGCAATGAAAACTTGCACCCTCTTAGGGTGAGGGTCATCCACGCTCCTAGGGGGAGCTAGAAGTAAGATCGAGGTGGAGGGAACTGAAGCAAAAGGGACAAAAGAGGAGGACACAGTAGAGAACGTCGAAATAGGAGTTGTTGGATCCCCTTCCTCCCTCTGCAAAGCAGCTTGCTCAACGACCAAATCCTTCATCTGGTGCTTACACTTGCATGCAAGGCAGTTTCTTTAGCTCAAAGATCTAGAGGCTCCAACTTGAGGAGGAGTAGAAGGCTCCTTTTTTATCATCAAAGTGTCCATCACAACTGTCATCAGCAAAGGGAGTGACTCCTAGGCAAAAATAGGAGTTAGAAATGTAAGAGCATAGACAACAACAGGAAGAGAAGCAGACTCAAGCGTCTCAATGGTGGGACTCTTCCCATTCACTACCCAAGGGGTAGGGACAGTAGGACGCCACAGAGGCTGAGACATAGAAGTTGCTCCATGGGGACACTTCCCCTTACCATACAAGATAGGATAAGGAACTGTGGGAAAGACATGAAGGTTGAACACCTAACACTTGCCCTTCCACCAAGCAGGCACCATCGAACTCCCCAAGAGATGCATGGGGTCGGAAGTCAAATGCGTCGTAGTAGGATGGGAGGCAAAGGTAGGTGGAACTATAGAGGAAGAAGAGGAAGGTTCTTGAGTGGACTTCTCCTTCTCCTTTTTTCAAGCAATAGAGGCAACCTGTTGTTTCACTATCATGGAAGCCTTAACTAAAATAGAATAGGGAGAAGGGGGGTAGGTCACTTTCGACACTATGCCTCCATTCTTGTATTTCACGTAAGTGTGATACAATAGGTCCATCTTGGAAGGGAGTAGACCAATAGGGGCAACCCAAAAGTGATCAAGTGAGTATCCTTCACATGACACCATAGATTTGTAACCAGTGTCATGGACTACATGCACGAAACCCTCATGAGAGAACTTCAAGCATTTATGGATCTTCAAGGGGATTGCGCTCATGGAAACTAGCTAAGGAATGCCTAGCTTCACTCTAAACAAGTCAAACCCCAAGATAATATCAAAGAGGGAATTCACAATCCTGGGCCCCACCAAGACTGAAAGGGTGATAGAACTGATGGGAGGGACAAAAATCCCATCATGTGTATGTATAGCACTTTTAGACTCATCATACACATCCGTATATAAAAAATTTATCAACATAATCTCCTCCATGATAACATTGACCCACACGTAGGATCAACAAGAATGCCAATTATGGTGATCTTATTGATACGAGTGAGAATGTACAAGGGAGATGGTTTTGGTGTTCTTATTGATACGAGCGGGAATGTACAAGGGAGAGGTTTCTGGTGTTCTTATTGATACGAGCGGGAATGTACAAGGGAGAGGGTTCTCTATTAGCATTCATCGAAAAATCTTGCAAGGTAAAGATTATAGCAGGAGACCCACTCACAGGCTGCACAGATAGGATAGGAAGATGCATGAAAGAATCCATCTATTACGTACACTAGAAAATACTTTCTCAAAAGCCCCCAAGGGTTTAACAATTAGATAGTGACCTATCCTAGGCTTTGTTTCACAATGCTTAGGGATTCTTCTAGCTATTCTACTAGGGGTTGTAGGTTGGGTTGCAAGGCTAGGCACCCTGCAATACGCACACCTACAACACACCTAGAACATGAGAGCAGACTCTATCAAGAATATGTTATAGAACCATAATAGTTCACGTCCGGTTCACCAAAATGTAGAGGAGGGGGACTGATTGCTTAGGACCCCAGGTCACGGGAGGGTCTAGAATAATCAGCTTCCCTAGTCTACCTCATGCTAAGGAATTATCTAAGATGAGTTTAATGTTTAGAAGGTGAGAAGGAAGGACAAATGATATGTCACTTTCCTTCTGTCAACCTGAGAGGTTAGGAAGCTAGGTGAGCAGATTTGTAGAGTCCATAATGCAACTTAGATAGCTCACTACCAAAGGACTCCAACATGGGTAACATACGACAACACAACATGTTGGCATCTCAGTCAGGCACTAGTGTCCGTATGGACAAAGAATATAAAGTGCAATCTAAGAACCTAAAGAAACCTACTAACAACCCAACAAGTATGATTCAATGCAATAATAGAAGCAAAAGGAGCTAAACTACTAAAATAAAAAGAAGAATACTTTAACTTGATAGATAGATTGATTAAGAACAAAATAACGAGAAAGGGTGGTAGAAATCCAACTTACGGTCAGCTTAGCCTTCCATAAGCTCCACACAAATGAGGTACCTACACACATAGTATCATAAAAATGTTGGGGTTATGTATAGAGGATTGCTGCAATCAATCCCCTGCTTTAGTGTTTCCACCTCCACGGACAACCAGAATAGCAATGATAGAGAAAGTACGATAAAGAAAGATAGTGAAGTAGAAGTACTATGTGTTATGCTAACAACAATATGCTATGAAAACAATACAATGATTCTAAATGAATGGATATCACCTTCCCAACAAGATTCTCTCAAGGCACGTGAAGGAAGATGTGAGATCACAAGCTTGTGAATACCAATGTTGCTGCAACAACAAGAGGAGTGAAACAAGTAAAGTGTCAACTAGGAGCTTCAAATATAATGAAAATGTTGTGAATGAAGTGTGTAGAAGTGATTGTGATCAAGAAGTGTGAAGAAGATGAATGAGATGAATGATATAGCCATTTGAAGATGAAGTTGGAGGCAAAGAGTCATTCGAGATTGGTCAAGGGTGCAGGATGACAACAACCATGTAGACATTTGTGCATCGCGCTAGCATCCTCGACAGAATCTCCTCCATTGACACTAAAAATAGCCACCAAGTGGATGGGAAACGAATGAGAGACATGGAACAACATCATCAAATTTAACTCTTCTAAGGTAGGAGGTATGTAAATGGGGAATTTTCGAGGGGTGCAAATTCATGCCATTACACATTTAGATATCCCTTTTGACATCAATGAAAATCAAATTGCCAACAATCTCCCCATTTGGCATTAATAGAAAAACTAAATGCTCTGAACAAACATTTGCTCAACAACCATTCTCCCCCTTAGACATATCTCCCCTTTTGGCAAACACAAAGCATTTTTCTCTATTTATCCCCCTTTAACATCAATGGAAAAGGGACAAGTTTTGAACACCTTGTTGCTACTGATGTTCTCCCCTTTGACATACCATGCAAAGTGAAAGATTGTGTCCAAGAATCTACAATCAAGTCTTTAGAAATTTGTAAAATCATGCATGCCTTACTTTCCTTTTCTCTCATTTTCTAAGGATGAATAATTTTTTTGTAAGCTTCCCCTAGACTCATACCCTATCACTAAGATTTAGTGATATGATGTGGGAGAAACCACTACCAATTGTTTTATTGAGAATTCAAACTACTCTTTGGGAAGAGGCTTAGTGAATATGTCTGCAATATGTTCCTTGGTTGGCACATATGCTATGTTGACTTCTTGATCTGCTATGTTTTCTCTTAAAAAGTGATGATTGATATATGCTTGGTCTTAGAATGAATCACTACATTCTTTGATATATTTATGGACTTGTATTATCACAAAGAATAGAGATAGATTCTTTGTATTCTACTTTGATGTCTTTAAGTGTGTGTTTCATCCACAACACTTGAGTACAACATGTCACTACTGCAACATACTTTGCTTCAACTATAGAAGTGTAACCGAATCTTTCTTTTTGCTCAACCATGAAACAAGTTTATTTCCAAGGAAGAATGCACCACCACTAGTTCTTCTTCTATCATCCACACTTTATGCCCAATTAGCATCTGTATATATTGTCAAAGTGAAATATTCACCTCTGGGATAAACCACAATCCATAGTCAATTGTAATTTGGATATATCTAAAAATTCTTTTTACTGCATTGACATGAGACTCTTGAGGAGCGGATTGAAATCTTGCAACCATGCATACTGCTTGCATGATATCAGGTCTTGATGCAGTTAGGTACAACAAGCTACCTATCATTGATCTATACATGGTCTAATTTTATCCTGGGGATTCATTTGTAGTGCTTAATTTACACCCAGTTATCATGGGGGTACCAATTGGTTTTCTATCTTCCATACTGAACTTCTTGAGCATCTCCTTAGCATACTTAGTTTGAGATGTGAATATCCCTTCATTAGTTTGTGTTATCTATAGACCAAGGAAGAAAGAAAGTTCTCCCAACATGGACATCTCAAACTTAATTTGTGTTTGGACAGTGAATTCTTTAGACATTTTGTCATTGTTGCCATAAAAAATAATGTCATCTACATACACAACAAAAATTAACATATGCTTACCTTCAAAATTTAAGTACAAATTGCTATCTACACATCCCTTCTTGAATCCTTGTTGTAGGTGTTGGTCTAATCTTCAATACCAAGCTCTAATACCAATTGTTGGAACACAACTATCTACTAAGAGGGGGTTGAATCAGTAGACCAATTAAAACTTTTCTTTTAACCCTTGTTATACAAATTAAGCAAATATGCAAAGATCACACACACCAATACTCATAACACCAGATATACATGGAAAACCTAATATGGAAAAAACCACAATGAGAAATGCTACTAAGATCTACTATCCTAATCCATCCTCACAATAGAACCTTGCTGGTTATAATTTGTAAGGGTGCACCAACCCTAAGGAGACACCGATCCCTTGATTTAAGAGTACCAACTCTAAGGATGCACCCACTCCCTAATCTAAGAACCAACCCAATTATATGATGGCACCAAACAATCAAATTTACAATGAAAGTATGTGGAGCAACAATTCCAATTACATATGATTCAAATGAATCCAATTTTGTATTATAGACTCAATTTGTAATTGCTAAATCTCTTCTTTTCTTTGTAATCATTTCCTCTACTCTCTTCACTCTTCTCCTAACACACTATGTGCTCATTGAATGCATACGCACTTATTCATTCTTTAGAATACACCAACCTTTTTATCTTGGCGTAAATCAAACTTAGGGTTTCATATCATTTGATGCCATTCATGCTTCATCGACATCTTCTATATTTTGTGACTTTCTGTGTATTAATGAAGTCATCCGCTTCTTACAATGATTCAACAAACATATCACTGGAGTAGTTATAGGGATCAATTTCATTTTTTGTGCCACAATAAAAAATTCACCTAAATAGAAGTTTCACCTTTTTACCACTAGCTGTTGTCAAAAATAAATCTTGAAATGTTGGCCATTAATCATGCCATGATCTTTTGATTATCATTTAAATTCCTTGAGTTTCTTCAACCAATCATCAGTCACCATGTGTCACTAATCCACATACTTGCACTGGTCAACCCAAGTCAACACAAGCTTCACGCAGAATTACTCCATTTTCGGTGACCTTGTCTTTTCTTTCCATCGGAGGTCAACAATCACTAATCT
This sequence comes from Sequoia sempervirens, assembly GCA_007258455.2. Taxonomy (NCBI): domain Eukaryota; kingdom Viridiplantae; phylum Streptophyta; class Pinopsida; order Cupressales; family Cupressaceae; genus Sequoia; species Sequoia sempervirens. The sequence goes on from VDFB02055714.1 coordinate 21,303, forward strand.
CCCTTACCTTATGCTTGAACTGAATTGAAGACCTTAACGAGTATTTATGAACACTGAATTCAACTTGACTCTTTATACCTGTCATCGAGGACACGTGTCATCTCACTGCGAGCTTGCACTAACCATCATTGGGTCCCACAATCCTTTCGTGAAATGGTGAGAATGTGCCACCTATCTCGTGCTTTCATGTTTCAGCCATCAAACTTACCCTTTTCCACCTTCATACTATGCGTAGACCATCACACCGAACATCAAAAATCCAAACTCTAAAACACCTTTGAGATGTCAGAAGTCAAGGTTCGGGGTTCCTTCATACCCCCTACATCTCTTTGCATTTAGTTAAGGTGTAAGCCTTAGCTCCGACCTACGAAACCCGAAACCATTTTAGGGTTTGAGGTTTCTTCATACCCTTTGCTTAACCTTAATTTAAGGTGTAAGCCTTAACTGTGACCAACAAACACCAAAACCTTTTTAGAGTTTGGGGTTTGGGTATCCACCATACTTCTTTCTTCAAACATAAAGGTAAGGTGTAAGCCAACAGTCTGAAGCCCAATGTCTGAATCCTTTCAGACTTAACTAAATTTGAGCTTCATTTCCTTTGTGCACATGGTAAAGGGTACGTTTGAAGTCCAAAGTCCAAAACCTTTCAGACTTAGCTCAAAATGACTAACTCCTTCAAAAAGCGATATCAAGTAAGCCCGATGTCTGATACTTGAACTTTTTCAATACTTCAAGGCTTTCTTTGCAACTTCAACGGTATAATCCTATGATACCTTTTTGACATCAATGATAATCAAATTACTAATAATCTCCCCCTTTGGCATTGATGGAAAAATAAAATGCTTTGAAAAAACATCTGCTCAACAACCATTCTCCCCCTTAGGCATTGATTCCATGCTTCTCACAATATTTTATGAATTCATTTCATGTGAATTTTCCACCTCTATTTGATCTTAAGCATTTGATCCTTTTGTAAATCTCTTTCTCAACGATGGCTCTAAATATTTTGAATCTTTCTTATGCTTGAGACTTATCCTTTAAGAAGGTTACTCATGTCATTCTTGAGTAATCATCAACTAGTAACATGAAGTACCTTTCTCCTTTTAATCCTTTTGTCCTTATGGGGCCACAAAGATTAGTATGCACTAACTCCAAAATATTTGTAGTAGTTCATACTCTTTTGTCTAAAATCAGACCCTTGTTTGTTTTCCTTGTTGACATTCCTTGCACATGGTTTTTGTAGGTTTGGTTATCTTAGGCATGTGTCTCACAAATCATTTTGAACTCACTTTTACAAGATATCAAAATTTACATGGCCCATTCTCCTATGCCATATCCAACTCTCATCAATGTGTCTTATCATGCAACTTTTACCATTCACCTCACAAAGATTGTAAATATTGTTTTCAGTTATTTTTCCTTCTACTATTAATATCCTTGATTTTCTTATCTCACAACCTTCTGCATTAAATGTGACTTTGTATCCATTGTCACACATTTGGATGACACTTAGCAGATTATGCTTTAATCTTTCAACATAAAGGACATCATGTGTAGGGAATTTTCTATTTATGCTTAGGGTTCCTTACCATAGATTTTCACAACAGTGTTGTCTCTGAAACTAACATACCCTTCTTTGCATGTATCTAGTTTGATGAACTTATTCTTATCACCAATCATGTGCTTAGAGCAGCCACTACCTATTATCCACAAATTCAACTTCTTGGCATGGAGTGCAATTTGAGCAATCATAGATTGTGCAACCTTTTGAACTCTCTTTCCACTCTTTCTTGGGTTTTTTTTTTTTTGTTTTCTAATTCATCTTTCTCTTTAGCAGAGACTCGTAAACCTTTGTTCACTATGGAGGGAATTATTTTCTTGTTATCTTGTACTTTTGGTCTTACAAAATTTGTTCTACATTGTTTGGATATGTGACCAAAATTATTGCAATTATAGCATATTGAATTTGTATCTAACAAATGAGCAAATATTTTTGTACTAATAAAGTTTGTTCTCCTTTTAGGTACAACACAACATTCACTAGCCCTATGAGCAAACTAATTACATGTATAGCAATACCCATTGAAATATGAAAAATACCTAGTCATAGAATTTCTTTGTGTAGGATGAGGTGGTCTTCTTGCATTTTTCTTCTTCAAATCTCTCACCCTTGTAAAACCATCTGCATCAACTCCCTTTATGTTATGCTTCTTCTTCAAGTATTCAAGGCCTGACTTATTAATCTTCTTATCTATTGTAGGCTTATTTTCTCCACCAAGTTTCTTCTTATCAACAACATCTCCAGAGGCATCCTTTTCCATTTTCTAATTCTTTTTTCCAAGCTTTTCTTTTCCTTTGAATTTGTCATATAAACTTGCAGATGCATGGGTAGTAGGATTCTTTCCTTTCACAAAACCCAAGCCAAACTTTTCTTTTGAAGGATTTTGTGAGTTAATCAACTCTTCAAGAATCTTTGAGCCTCCTTTCAACTTCAAACCTTTTTCTATTTGTTCTATATACTTTTTCAATTCTTTTCTCAAAGCCACTATTTATGCTTCCAATTTCATGCATTCATTAGATTTAGATTATTGTTCATATTTGACTACATCTTATATTTCTCTTAGCTTCTTCAACTTGTGTCTTTAGGCTAACTATCATCCTATGATACCTTTTTGACATCAATGAGACAATAATCTCCCTTTTTGGATATCATTTAGATATGGGTGAAGCCACATAAGTGGTTTACACTTTTGAAGAGGAAGGAAATTTCGAATTTTTCCCATTCTTCATATCAAATGGGTTCGACTGAACCCTATGGTTTGACCGAACCATTTAATTGGTTCGGCCGAACCCATGGTTCGGCCGAACCAGTCACCACCCCCATAAAAGAAACAATATTTAAGTGGGTTCGGTCGAACCCATTGAATATGACTAAAAAAAAAAAACGCAATTAATTTCTTTTTTTTAATTGCATGGATTTGTGGTTCGGCTGAACATGGGTTCGGCCGAACCCATGTTCGACTGAATCTTTCCAAGATGTTCGGCCGAACACTAGTTCAGCCGAACCCCTCTTTTTTCACCCTTACTTCCTAAGGCACCAAAATTGTTGAAAATTTTGCATTTTGAAGCTCGATTTGAGAATGAAAATGGAGAAGATCTCAAAAACCCAACTAGTATCAAGTTCCCCTCAAAATGAGCTATCCAACGAATATAATTTTAGTATGTTTTGATTATATTAGCGGGCCATATATATTTTCTCTAAACTCTTAGCGGGCCATATATTAGTATTATGATTATGTGCATGATCAATTAAGTTAACAACTCATATTTATTTAATTTTGTATAAATGTCAGCAATATGTTATTTATTTACATCGTTATTAGTTCTAGTGATTGTAAGTGAAAGGTTATATTTATATTAGTATTATGATCTCACCCGTCTTTTCTTATGTGGTTGTGTATTAACGGGTGATTTGTAAAATGAAAATGATGTTAGAGTTTTGGAATAAATGTGTTATGATTGTTATGTTTTATTACCCTTTTAATTAAAATTGAGAAGGTTTAGCTAAATAGTTGATTAGTAGATTTTCCTCGAGAACCAATTAGTTTGGATCTTATTATTTTAGTACTAATCAAGGTTGCAATTTGACGTTAGGGTTCCATAGTAGTGAGCTTGATTGAGGTGATGGTTTATTTGATGATATAGTTATCCCTAAATATGATTGGTTACAGCTTGTTAAGGCATCCTGTGCGGAGAAAATTGAGGTCTCCCTTGGGTGCCCTACTAGCTGGTTTACTGTTGGTATGAGTGGTTGTTGTTGAATTAACTTGATTTTATAATCTTGATTCAGTTTGAAGGTCTTGTTATGATATTGCCTATTTTGTTCCTCTCTTGTCATTTTGCGATTAAGGAATTTATATATTCATTTTGTGGGTTCCTTGATGTGATTCTTACTTTTTGTGTTAATTCTGATCGAGGGGACTTTATGTAATGACTTTCTTGTAGTCATATTTCATGATGGTTGGGAACCCCAAGTGTTTGAATTACCCTCAATGGGATTTTGTAGATTTTTGGTATTTTAGGCTTCCAAAGGCAATGGAGAAACTTGAATTATATTGATTTTTGTTTGTGATTCATTAATCCTATTTCTGATTTTGAATTCTGGTGGGTGGCACCTCCTTTGTTCTCATTTCAGCAATATGGAATGAATTTGTGAGATGGTTCTTGCTTCGCATGTTGTGTGATATGCACTCCTTGATTTTTTTTATGTGAGAAAAGGTACACCCCTTACGTGTTTTGGGTTGGTACCCTTAGGGAGTGGCTCTTCATGGGGGTTTGGTGCACAAAGGGGCTATTAGGGTAACCCATGGAAGATTTTCCTAAACAAGTGATAAGATAATTAATGAACTAGTAGGTTTGGGTAGATAAACACTAAACAAGATTAATTATGAGCCTCACCCATACTGTTAGTGCTGTCACAGGCTAAGGATGGGATGAGAAGACCTGGTTGGTAAGATCACTGCCTTGTTCGAGCACGAAAGGTAAGTGGTCCTGCATGAGTCACCCTATAGAGTGGTCACTTTGAGATAGGTAGCTTGGATAACCATAGATGGAGGCGATACCTTGTGCTAGGTTGTTTGGCTAATCCATGTAAGGCCATGTGATGACACTCTCCTATAGTACCTGTTTATTTTCCCTTGTTTGGTTGCCTCTAGGAGTGTTGTTTGAACTATTGATGTTGTTAAGGCAATTGGTTCTTGGTGTTGTTGTTGAAGCCTCCAAGTTCTATCTTTTAGTGTTGGACACATGCCCCATGGCAACTTGATTAATGTTAATAAAAGGTGCCCTTGATATTTATTGTTGGTTGATATTGCAATTTCATTTGAAGGCTTTGGATCCTATTATTGTTGGCACCTCTTATGGTTAATTAGTGTTGACTTGTAATATTGGCATTTGGTTTTGTTGGAATTTTCATTATTTTGTTGCGGCTACGTGATGGAAATGTTATGGGTTGTTATCTTATATTGTTTTTATCCTTGTTGTGGAGTCTAATTTGCTTTTGGTTTGTTTGACTGTTTTGGTTGAGGAATGGGAATATTTCTTGTCAACTCCTAGCACGAGGGGTGGGCCTTCAGGTCCACATGGTTAGGTGGAACATGCTATGCACCCCATTGGGTCCCCAGTTTGAGTTCATGTTGACGTTGTTGATCTAGGAATCTACCTCAATTCTATTGTACCATGTTCAATTATGTAACATTCTTGTATTTGATGTAGCTTTTTCTCTGCACGTCAAGATGCATATGTACTCCTGAAGTGATGTAATGTACTCCTAAAGTAATGTAATGTACTCTTGAAGTGATGTAATGTACTCCTAAAACGACTATAATGTATTATTTTACCTTTGTAAACCTTACGTGGTAGTCATTATTTGATGTGTCGTATCTGTGGAAATATACTTCACAATTGTCATATTGAACTATTAATAAAATGTTATATGTATCTTTTTCACCTCTTTTGATCATGGATGGTTGTATGTTATCTTTTCTTGACTCGTTTATTATTGTTATGGTTTTAGTTTAGGATTTCGTGATGTCATCTCGTGTACCCCAGAGGACGTAATGGTCTTTGTAATTGTTTAATTTCCTTTTATGTAATATATGTTCATGTTCATCTTATGTATTGTTCCACTTTCAAAAAAAAAATTGTGATAATTTGTTGTTCTATTGTCCTTTGGGGTTTTCACAGTGGGGCGTCACAAATAGAGAGAATTTTGAAAGAAAATATTTTTGGTTGATGCAAGATTGCCAAGAACCAAGGATGCCCCTGCATCAATATGGGTGCACAAACACTTCTTGATGCTTATGAGGTGGCCATTAAAGCTAAAAATAGTCTGATACAAGTTGAAAAAATATCCCTAAGACCTCTAATGCCATTTTTCCCAAAAATACAACCACCATTTCCGATGCCAATGCCATAAATAACCACTCTACTCACTGTTCCTGCACAAGAAAAAGCTATCCCAGCTCATTCTTTTGGATTACAATAAATAAAAAAGGCCTTTTAAAAAAAATTGAAAATGATTTGGTAAGTATTAAAAAGCAAAAAATCTCAAAATTACAAGCCTTATTAGCCCCAAAATCAAACAACTTATCAACCAAATCAATCAAATAGGATACCTAATCAAGCAAATAATAAGGAAAAAGGAAAGCACTAAACCTGAGACCTTTTCAGACATATAATCTAGGTGCAACAAGCACAACCAAAGAGTTAGTACTTGTACAAAACAACCTCATTCGAGAGTATGCTTGTTGTTTCCCTTGTAACTAGTTCACTTGTTCAAATGGGGTGATTAATCAAGCTTTGATAGTGCAAAGTGCACCTAGTTTACAACTAATTACATAAGATGAAACACCTTTCTAGCATCAGGAGCAGTTGCCAATTGATACTACACTAATAAATTGGAAAGGAGAGGAGTTTTATGGGTTCAACCAAGATTATAATTCCATAGAAACTAACACAAGAAAGAAGAAAAGAGTTGTGGAAATAGGGAAACCAGTGACTAGGGAGTCTCCTCAAACTCTTAGATAAGATTAAGAGGTTGTTGGCCCATTTGCACCTCATGAAGCACAAGTCCAACAAAAGAAGTGGCTTGGGATTCAATCTCAAACAACTCATTTACAAGGAGATGCTACTATTACAAAAGCTCAACAGAAGGTAGGCCTTGCTCATTTTAATATTCTTGATCATGTGAAAAGAGCTAATATTAGCATGTCTATGTGGGATTCTTTTCTATCCCAGGACAAAGGGATTTGTTGCAGTTTTCCTTATTAGATGTGGGTACATAGAAAGAGCTCCCAACTTACCAAGATAAAGCTGTATTGATCAATACACCTCAAAATAGAAAGGAACAACCAAGTAAAGAGGTCAAACCACCACTGTTTTATGTGTCCCTAATCACAGGAGATAAGTTGGTACATAATTGTATGATTGACTCAGAAGCCAACAACTATGTGATGCCTAAATAGATTGCCGATAGATTGTGTATTGAATATCAACCTCTCAAAAAAGGACTAGTCCAACTTGATGGAACAACTATTGATACTGTGGGGGTTGTAAAATACCTAAACCTTACCTTGCATGCATGCCCTAAATTTTCCATTCCACAAGATGCCTATGTGATTGTCTTGACACCCTACGTTTCCCTTTGCCTTTTAAGGGAGTTCATTGCTAAAAGAAGTCGTTATTTATCTTCAAATTGTTCACATATATTGTTTAGGACAAGATATGGAACCAACGTGACTATTAAATCTAAATCCATAGCAAGGGATCACATAGAGCCATATGTACCTTGTGTGGCAAACATTAATTGTGCTTTTTTTAATCATGATGAGCACACCGTTGTTCAAGAACCAAGTACCCAAATAGAGGATATCCAAAATATTCTTTTGGATGAGTGGGCTATAGGAAATGTTGAAGCTAATCCAAATAATAATTTGGGAGAAGTAGGCCTAGGTGTTTTCTTGGTCCATGAACTAGAATATTTCATTCCTAATCTCCAAAAGGATGGGAGGTTGCATGAACAACAACAAAATGGGATTTAGAAAATGTTTTTTGATGGTTCAAGAAGTAGACATGGAGTTGGTGGGGGTTCTATGCTTGTACCTCCACAAGGTGAAAATTATTACTCAACTTTTTGGTTCTATTTTATTTGTGCTAATAACACAACTAAGTATAAAAGCCTGATTCATGGTCTAAAGTGGGCAAGAAAAAAGAAGATAGACTGCCTACAAGTATTTGGAGACAGTGAATTGATTGTGAATGAGGTAAGAGGTTTAAATTTTACCAAGAATGACTTGATCAAGTCATATAAATATAGGGTATGGGATATGATATATGAATTTGATGCTTTTAATCTGCTATCCATAACTAGAAATTAGAATCAACATGCTAACAGACTAGCTACTATAGGTGCTCAATTTGATATTCCAAATAATGTCAAGAGTGATAAAGTACAACAAAATGTCAAGGTTCTTGTGAGGCCATCAATTCCTAATAATGATGTGCATTGGCAAGAATTTTATAGTGACAAATAAATTGCTAACTTCTTGATTGAAGAAGCCGATTTTTCAGCTAGTAATCAACAAAAGTTGCAACGACAATATGGTGAAAAAATTATTCAGCTGAGGATAAATAATTTTCTAAAAGGATTGGTAATATTAGAGTCCATTTTCAACATGGATGACCAAGAAATAAAGGAGAGGCCCAAAATTTTGGTTAAAGAGGAATACTATGAACCTATTGGTTGAAGAGGAACACTATGAACCTATTGAGATTTTCAAAGCTAAACTCAAACTTGGCAAGATTGGTACTAAAGAAGAAAGAGATGCATTTGTTGTACTTTTCCAAGAATATCATGATATTTTTTCTTAAGAATACAATGATTTGAAAGGATTTAAACCTAAGTTGGAACAACATAACATAGAGATAGAACCTAGTGCAAAACTAGTGAGGTAGAAGTAAATACCTTTGAATCCAAAGCTTGAACATCTCATGAAGAAAAAATTGAGCAAGTTGATTGAAGGTAGTATCATTTTTCCTGTTAAGCACACATCATGGGTGTCCAATTTAGTACTTGTGAGGAAAAAGAATGGAGAAATTAGATTGTGTGTGGACTTTAGGGACCTAAATAGGGCTTCACTTAAATATCATTATCCATTGCCTTCTATGGAGCAAATATTTCAAGTTGTATCAGGTTCAGATATGTTCTTATTACTGGACAAATTTTTCAGTTATAACCGAATCTTGGTTAAAGAGGAGGACCAATACAAGACAACATACAGTACCAAATGGGGGACCATGGCATACAATAAGAAGCATTTTGGATTATCTAATGTTGGGGAAACTTTCCAAAGATAAATGGATATGGCTTTTCAAGGCCTCATGAACAAGATTGTCCTTGTGTACTTGGATGATATCACTATTTTCTCAAAGGATGCAAAGAAGCATTTTTCTCATTTAATGAAGATTTTTGGCAGATGTAGGGAATATAGTGTATCCCTCAATCCAAAGAAATTCATTTTGTTGTTCATGAAGGTAAATTACTTGGTTATGTGGTGTCCAAACATGGTATCACAATTGATCTTGAAAGGGTAAGTTCCATTTTAGCTCGGCCTTTTCCTAGCCATAGAAAGGGTTTACAAAGTTTCATAGGAAGAATTAACTTTGTTAGAAGGTTTATACCAGATATTGCTGATTTTTTGAAGCCACTAATAGCTATGTTAGAGAAGAATATGGTTTTGAAATGGAATAAAGAAGGAAAATAAAATTTTGAGGCCATTAAAGAAGCCATTACAACAACACCTACATTGGGAAATCCTAACTTTTCTAAAGATTTCATCCTCTATTATTATGGAAACAAAGATACCATCTCTACTATGCTAATTCAGAAGAATAATGAAAATTTAAAGCAACCAATAGATTTCTTCAATCAAGGCCTAGAGGGCTATGAGAAAAAGGTATTCTTTTGTTGAGAAACATGTTCTTGCTGTTATTAGAAGTTTGAAAAGGTTTAGGAATTTGGTTTTTGTGGTGCATACTTTTGAAATCTACAAAACTAAACTTCATACAAGGTTAGTAGCTCACAAATTCCTCAAGAATGACCCTATGAAATACCTTGTGAATGCTTCCAAATGCAACAAATGATAATAGAAAGACTAAAGCATTATGAAAACAAAAACAAGTTACCTATTCCATAGTGGATTGGTGTCACATGTGCAAGTGACCCTTTCCCAATCCTTGATCAAAGCTTAAGATGATGCAAATGCAAATAGGATGAAGAGCAAGATGAGTTCTCAAACCAAGAGAGTAACCTTGCCTAAAAGTTGTGGATGGATGAATGAGGATTAAGGCCTTCTTTTATAGATTTTCTTGATGAGAGATTGGCCAAATGGCAGAATGTGGGACTAAAGATCCACCAATGAGAAGAGGACACTTGTCAAGTGGTGATAGGTCAATGGTTGTGCGAGATTTGGGAAGTGTGCCCATGAGAGGGAGAATTTGAATTCAAATTTGGGCAATAAATTTTGAGAGGGGGACAAGAAAAACAACAATAAATGCAATGTTGGAGGGACAAATCAACTTGTCATGTTTTTCAAACTTGAGGGCTATGTTGAGTGAAAATGATGATTTAAATAAATCAATAAATGGATTTATTTGTGCAAGTGGCTAAATCTTTTGAATGCAAGTGGGTGAGATTAGCATTTAATCATGGTTAGATTAAATTAATGATGATTAAGTTAGTTTGACTTTTAGGACTTGGATATTTGATTTATTTAAATCAAAAAATGATGGAATATGATTTGGGATTTGATTAAATGGCCATTTGATTTATTAAAAGGTTGATGATAATGTTTATTTGATTTTGAATAAATGACCTTAGGAGATGAGATTACCTAATGAATGGATGAAAGTGAACCTGATTAATTGATGAATGGACCTAATGTGAAATCTAGTTTAGTTAATAATAATCCTGATTGAATGCACAATGTTAATTTTGCATGTCTACATTTTGCCCCTCTTTGAAGCAATGAACTTGTTACGTTGGTTCAAAGAATAAACTTGCCACGATCAAAATAAAAAAAATTCTGATTTTTCAAATGCCCCAGTGGAAAGAAATACATTGGTACATTGCCCCCTCAAGAGATCGAGCGAAAATATTCGATTTGAGGGTCGATCTCGCGATAAAGAGGTTCAAAATGGATGGTATGGATGATGATGCAAATGAGATAGTTGAGATGAATGATGTGATATGCTATGATTATGCAATGGATGATCTATGAGATGCTTAGACTAACAAATCTATATTATGATGATGATGAAAATGCAATGCATGTGAAATGATCGATGTTTCCTATTATGTATGATATGAATGATATGTGGTATGCTGATGGTTTGTGGATGCAGGATGGATGCATGATGGATGCATTGGTGATGATGATTAACTATTCATGCTGTGATGTTAGTGCGGAAAATGAAGAAATTAGATGATGACAAGAGGATCCACCAAGCCAACATTATGATAGATGATGATGGGAAATGAATGATGAGAAATAATGATGAGAAATGGATGATTTGCTTATCAAGGATTGGGATTTTAAAAGGGTCACTTACTTTATGTTTGATAACACACCTAAGCACGATGCATCAAGGTATAAAGGACCAGGATGGCATTGTACTTAGTGTGATGGACTTTGACTCGACAAATAGATAGGAGTATTCTTGTTCACACCTGACATACGAAAACCTTGCTAGGATGCACTTTGGAAATTTCAAACATCTTGGACCAAAACATGGAAAGGTATAACCAATCAATGCAATAGTCAACAAGCTGTCCAAAAAATCCTCTATACATATCTAACAAAGAAAGTATTCACCAAGTTATTTTACAAGAACGTCCAACAAGCACAACAGACAAAAGAATAATGATCGTTACCCCATTCCTTTCTCTCTAAATCCTTCGTTCCGATATCATCAAGAGGTCCTTGGACTGAGCGCAATAAGATAAGTCAAAAGAAAAAGGTAAATCACACAAACAAGTTGATGTTCTTCAATACCGCTAACCAAAAGGGAATGTGTTTTTAAGGATAAGAATCGAAACTTATTGCCAAAAGATAATGCCCATTGTAGGAAGGATACATCCTAGGACATGTTAGTGGATGGCGACATGTCATTTCGTTTATCCAAAATGTTCTTTTGATAAATAATGCCCCTTATAGGAAGGATTCATCCTAGGACATGATGTTATCAAATGATTGATATGGGATTGTTTGGATGATGGACTATCGACACAAAGACTTGACCAACTTGTTTACGTACTGACTGAGACTTGAGACTTGACACTTTTGAGTTTTACTTTTAACCTGCTAGACTTGTTTCTAACTGTTTCACCAAAGGTTGAGGATGACGATCAGTTTATTATGAATGGTGTTTATTGCGGGTGCAAGCGAGATGAGGTGGATGGGTTTTTTCAAATATTTGGATGTTTTTGGAGTTTTGCAATGTTTTGAGGCTGTTTTTGGTATTTTTCAAGGTTTTACAAATGTTTTGGTTTTCAAAATTTTCAAATGTTTTGGAATTTTCTGAGATTTTGACCAAGAGACTAACCTAAAGACCTATCCTAGGGGCCTCAAAGGCTGATCAACAGATTAGCCTAGCCTACGTTATACATGTAGAGACCATGTAGTTTGACTGACGACTTGACCAATTTACAAATGAAGATATACATGATGAGATGTCAGCTTATTATGATGGAATCCTATAGGACTGACCTAAATGTCTCGGGGGATGATCAAAGATCAACCTTTCCTACGTTCAAGCTCATAGATGACGTAGTTCGACAAGACAACCTTGTTTTTGGCTTTTTGAATGACTTTTTGACCTATTTTTGGATTTTCTAATTTTGAGGACTTTAAGACCATACACAAATCCGATCCGATGAGAACATGCCCCTTATGTGCTGTAATAGACTACTCCGATAAAGGTAGGACAAACTGACCTTGAGGATGGGCTGAGTAGTACTAGGAGGGATCATGATACAAACATAGGACCAAGCTATGGTGCAGATGCGAATGGATGTGTGATGGATGGAGACCTGAATGCGATGGATGATGGAAGCAAAATGGAGGGATAATGATGAACATGCCATAAAGGTCCTGGTGGATGGAAAGTGCTTATTTACACAAGGTGCTTGTTTGCTAGGCTTTCACCAAGGTACTTGCCCAAAGTGCCCCCAAAGTGGTTTTCACTAGAGGACGATTTTTTTTTATCCTTTTTCATTTTATTTTTTTTGGATTTTTTTTCTTTTTTGCTTTTTTTTGTTGTTACCAAGATGCCTATTTGCCAGGTTTTCGCTAAAGTAACCATTTTTTCAGGACTTTTTCTGATTTTTTTGGATTTTTGGTTTTATACCTAGAAGAATTAGGCATAAATTTTTTTGAGATGGGAGCTATTCATGGGCTCCTGCAGAGGTTCCCCTTCGGGTGTTGATAGTTGATATGCCCCTGATTTGTAACTTGCTATTATGACAAACGGTCCTAACCAATTAGGTTTGAACTTGCCTTTGCTGCTGGGATTTGGGACATTCTTTTGATTTTTTTTTAAGACCAGTTCTCCAACTTGGAAACTTCTGCTTCTAATTTTCTTATTGTAGCTCCGTTTGAGTCTATTTTGGTAGACTTGTAGATGATTCAAAGTGTCTATGTGTTTCTCATCTAGTAGCTCGAGCTCGTTTAATCTTGGTACCCGATAGTCCTCATCAGTGATGAGATTTTGCAATGATATTCTGAGGGATGGGAGCTCGATCTCAATGGGGAGTACGGCTTCTGATCCGTAGACCAAGGAGAATGGGGTGGCGCTAGTGGGTGTGCAGATGCTGGTTTGATAAGCCCAGAGGGCAGGATTAAGCTGCAAGTGCTAGTCATGACCTGTGTCATTGATTATTTTCTTGAGGATTTTAAGGATGGTTTTATTCGTGGCTTCTGCTTGGCCATTGCCTTGGGGATAGTACAGGGTGGAGAAGCGATGCTGGATTTTGAATTTCTTGCACAAGTCGTGAACCTCCTAGTTCTTGAATGGTGTCCCATTATCTGAGATAATGGCTTGTGGAACACCGTAACGATAGATGAGATAGTTCAAGATGAATTTTGAGATTTGCTTCCCAGTGATATACGTCATGGGTATGGCTTCCACCCACTTTGTGAAGTACTCAGTTGCAGTTATAATGAATTTGTGGCCATTGGACGAGGTGGGTGAGATTTTCCCAATGAGGTCGAGTCCCCACTGTGAAAAGGGCCATGGTGTGATGATCAGGTGAAGCTCTTGAGCTGGAGCATGGATGAGGTCCCCATGCTGCTGACATTGTAAACATCTTTTAGCATGATCATGCGCTTCTCTTTCCATCGTGGTCCAATAATACCCCAGCCTCAGCAGTTTCTTGTCAATGGTTATTCCACTCGAGTGTGAGCCACAAATACCGTTATGAACTTCGGTTAGAGCGGTTAATGCCTCCTCAACATTTAGACAACGTAGTAAGGTACCTTCTATGCTTCTACAATATAAGGTATCACCTAGGATGACAAATCTGGATGCCTTTTTGATAAAGGTTCATTTTAGGCTCGATGGGAGGTCAGCGAGTGTGACTCCTATGCAAAGATATGTATAGATGTCATGATACCAAAGATCGCTTGGACCAACGATTTCACACACATATTCTGAATCCAGTACCTCGAATGTGGGGACGAGAAGCTGCTCAATCAGAAATTCATACTTTAGCATGTTATGAGGGATATCTAATAGTGACCCAATTGTAGCCATGGCGTCGGCTGCTCTATTGTTGGTTCTTGGAATCTGCTTGAATGTTATGTCAATGAAGGATTCCTTTAGAGTCTCCACCAATTTCTTGTATGGAGTGAGCTTGTCATCCTTAGTCTGATATTCATTATTGACCTGATTTATGATCAACTGAGAGTCTCCATACACCCTAAGAGTTATGATATTCCACTGCACTGCTATCCTGAGGCCTATAGTCAAAGCCTCATATTCCGCTATGTTGTTAGTGCAAGGAAATTCCAATTTGTATGACTTCGGTATGCAATCCCCTTGTGGGGTGATGAAGAAGACACCAGCTCCTGATCCATGTTGGGTATATGAACCATCGAAGTATAATTTCCAATGGTCAGTTACATTGATGTTAAAGATGGATTCATCCAGGAATTCTGAAACAAGAGGGTTCTCAGAATAAATGGGTGCTTCTGCTAGTTGATCTACAATAATCTGTCCCTTGATTGCTTTCCTCTCTACATACTCGATGTCATACTCTGATAGTATCATTACCCATTTTTCCATTCTGCCTGTGAGCATTGCCTTGGATAAGAGATACTTGAGGGGATCAATTTTTGCAATGAGCTTTATCTTATGTGCCAACATGTAATGTCTGAATTTTTGGGATGCAAACACTACTGCGAGGCAAGATTTTTTGATGAAGGATTAATTTAGCTCATGACCGACCATTGTCATGCTGATATAGTAGATGGACCTCTCTATTCTATTTTCATCATGTTGAGCTAGGAGAGCTCCAAGGGCTGCCACTGTTGCTGACACATATAAGATCAATGGCTTCTTTGGGATGGGTGGCATTAAAATTGGTGGTGTCAGTAGATATTCTTTGATTTTGTTAAATGTCTCTTCGCACTTTATATCCCATTTGTATACTACCCCCTTGTGGAGTAGGTGTGAATATGGGTTCTGCTTGTCTGCCAGTTGTGCTATGAACCATCAGATGGATTGAAGTCGGCCCTGGAGGCCTCTCAGTTGTTTTAATGTATTTGGTGCTTCCATCTCGAGGATTGCTTTTACTTTTTCCGGATCCACCTCGATACCCCTCATGGACACTATGTATCCTAGTAGTTTACCTGATTGTACGCCGAAGACACACTTCTTGGGATTTAGTCTAACTTTGTATTCCTTCAGTTTGTCAAAGATAACACTTAGGGTTGCTATATGATCTTGTCTTTTTCTTGACTTTTCTATGATGTCGTCGACATAGTCTTTGACTGTTTTGTGAATCATATCATGAAATATTAGTGTCATGGCCCTTTGATAGGTTGCTCCTGCATTCTTTAGGCCGAATGGCATCATGTTCTAGTAGTAGATCCCCCATGGGCAAGTGAAAGCCATCTTGTGTTGATCTTCTTTTGCTATCATAATTTGGTTGTATCCTAAAAATCCATCCATTAGTGATAGCATCTCATGTCCTACTGTCATGTCTACTATCATGTCGATGTTGGGCAGTGGGAAATCATCCTTAGGACATGCCTTGTTCAAATCTCTAAAGTCCGTATAGATTATGATGGCTCCATTAGGTTTTGAAACAGGTACTAAATTTGACACCCATTCTGGATAATCAATTGGTCGTATGAATCCTGCATCTAACAATTTTTTGAGCTTCATTTTGACTAACAAAGCGATTTGAGGATGCATTTTGCGAAGCTTCTGTCGGACAGGTTTTGCATTTGGATACACTACTAAGTGGTGGACCACAGTCTTTGGATCAAGCCTTGGCATATCAGCATAACTCCATGCAAAGTTTATTTGTCTTTCCTTTAGGAATGCTGCTAGGAGTTCTTGCTCTTCTGATAATAATGATTCTGCATAAAATGTGATATGCGGGGTCTCCTCTATTCCTAGGTTGACTGCGTTGCATTTTTTGGCCAAGAATGCTAACTTCTCTTGATGAATAGCTCTTAGGGGAAGATTGAATCCTTCATCCTTAGGCACCTCAGAGAGGTTTTCACTATTGGATATGTCCTTTCTTTTTACTATTTTCTTGTCAGAGAGTGCCACGGTGTGGTTTTCACTCAAGGACTTGGATATGATTCTTAGTTTCTCACTTTTGCGACTGAAGGATTCAATCCTTTCCCTGTAATAGGCGTGTGTGTCCAACTCCATTATAAATCCTACCTTGTGATCTCCATCTGGAATGTTATCCCTCAATCCCATGAATTCTGAGAGCGCTTCATTGTTTTTGAATGTATCAAGAACTAGTGGTCCTTGTTGGTCATAGTCGATCAGTTGGGGGTAGACTAAATGAATCTCATGATTTTGACTATCTGTTTCAAAGGATATGGTACTAATCATACACAGCGTGGTATCTTTGAATAGCCTAGGTAGATTGGATAAGGTATCTTCGTCATCGCTACTAATATAGGGCTCAGTTATAAAATTATGTGTGTCCCTACCTGTGACTATTGGTGAGTGTACTTGTACTAGTACTGGCTGAGGAGAAACATTAGCGGCTCTAACTGGAGGACTTCGACCACATATGGTTATTCTTGAAATGGTACATCCAAGGCCAAGATTTGTTATGGGTCGCGTCTTTGGCATGATAGGTATTGTGAGCCCATTGTCATTTTGTCCCAATTGTTGATTTCTGTCGTAGCCCATGGCAAGCCTCATTTGTAGGCCTTTGCTTGTCTCGTCCATTGGTAATTTAGGTATTAGTCTTTCATCTTGATACAACATGTGAGATGGATCTGCTTCAATAACCTCATGGCCAAGGTCCCCCTAGCTTGTGAATTTGAGATAATCTTGAGGAGATTTTTGTGATGTGGAAGCTTGATTTTCTTGTGGGTGTCCTCATGATCTAGGAGATTGTGGTAACTCTCCTATCACAAAAGAATTGTTAGGGAGTTTGTAGCTTCCAAAACCTTCCTCTTGGATGATGAGCTTGATGTCGGAGATGGTGGGGATGGCAGGTGTCTCTGTCACAGAAGTGGATGTGAGGGTGGCAAGATCGATGTATGGTGTGGATGGGCCCTCATCATTCTTTGGCATTTGGGGGATTTTATAAAACTTGGCCTCAAGATTTTTGCAATATGAAAACAGTTCAGGATCTCCAAGGACAGTGACGTCTTGTCCATTATGTGTAAATTTCACACATTGGTGGAAGGTTGATGCTACAACTTTCATCGCATGGATCCATGGGCATCCCAGGAGGATATTATATGGCAAGTTGAGGTCCAAGACCTGATAGGTGGTTTCCATGAGCATTGTCCCTACTTGAATAGGGAGTTTGATTGTGCCCTGAGACACTCTTTCTTGGTCATCATATGCTCTTATCGTGATTCCTTTGCCTTTGTCGATGGAGTCTTCTGCTATTTTCAACTGCTTGATGAGGCTAAGAGAACATATGTTCAAACATGCACCTCCATCCACCAAGACCTTTTTGATTTTGCTCTTGTTTACAATGGCTTCCAAATGAAGTGCACGGTTGTGAGATGGTTGGGCGGGGAAATCCTGGTCAGAGAATGTAAGAAGATTAGGTGTTATGATGTTTCAGACCATAGCTTGGAATTGTTCCGCATCAAGATCTGCGGGGACGGTGGATGAAGCTAGTGCTTCTTCAAGGATCTTTTTATGGGCTGATGATATTTTTAACAACTCCATGATGGAGATGTGTACTGGTGTTCTTTTGAGTTGGCCTACGACATTGTAGCCATTAGGAGCGGATCTAGATGAAGGAACTCTATTTGGTTGGGATGATCCTGCAATGGTGACTTTGCCGCCTCTTGTGGTGACTCCATAATCTTTGGCATGGGCGCCCTTGATGGTGATGACCATGCAGTCTTCATTTAGGGAGGCAACGACTGATTCATAAATATGATTTACACTGCACTTCCCTTTATCATTTTTATTCCCTTTGTTGCCATGATTCAACATCAGATTCGTGTAGATTTTTAGATCCTGATTTCCTGTCGGCTGTTCCATGTTTATGATTCTTTTGTCAATTAGCTCTTGGATGATGTTTTTGAGTCTCATGCAATTTTTTGTGGTGTGGCCTTTGATTTTGTGGAATTCACACAGTTGATTCTCATTGTACCAAGGAGGTTTGACATTAGGTTCTTGGTAATTCTCAAAGGTAGGAGCCTGGATGAGTTTTTCGTCAATCAACCTTTTCATGATGTCCTCAAGTGGTTCCCCCAACATAGTGTATTTTCGTTTAGGATACATCTTGCGTTGAGGTGGGCCCCTTTGGTCATTGAGATTAGTGATGGTGGGATTATTGTTAGGTTGATATGTTGTGTGATGAGTGTTTTGATTTGGTGTTTGTATTTTTTGTGCGGGTCTATTTTAGTGTGGACCACTAATGACCACCTTGGCATCTACGACACCATCATTAGTGACATTTTTGTTCCTTTCCCATGTACGAGGTTTATCATTGTAATTTGATGATGGGCGGTTGTTTGCGGTTCGTGATATGATGTTGATTCCGAGGGTTGAGTCACAAGGGCTCTTTCGATGCTGAGCGCCTTAGAGATCAATTGTTCATATGTAGTGATACCTTGAACTTTGAGATGAAATGACAAGCGGCTTTCAAGGTTAGTGATGATTGTGTAGACTTGTTGTTCTTCTGGCATAGTCCACTTGCTCTGATTGGCCTTGGATTGCCATCGTTGAAGAAATGAAGCAAAAGATTCATTCTTCCCTTGTTTTAGAGCATATAGTTCTTCGATACTGACATCCATTGCAATATTACATGCATAGTTCCTAATGAATGCATCCCTAATTTTTTGGAATGTTCTAATGCCTGAAGGTAAGTGAGAGAACCATTCTATAGCGTTTCCTGCCAAGCTCTTAGGGAATAGCCGCATTAGATAAGTATCGTCATATGCAACCTCCATATAATGAACCTGGAATTCCCTGATGTAATCTTCAGGGTTTCCCATCCCTCGATATTTGTCAAATTTGGGGACTTCAAATCCCTTGGGGAATGGTTTCATGTCTAGGCTCCTATCAAATGGATAGGGACACAAGTTGCTTTGTGTTTTGGTTGTTCGCTTTGATTAAAGGTCGAGCACTTGTTGTGAGAGCAACCTGAGTTGTGTCATCACATCACTTTGCAGATCAGGGGGTGGGATGAAATTATTTTGAGGTGTTTCAATCGTTGGTTGGGTGGACAGGTTGGTTAGCACATTGTTCGATGGTATCGGTATGTTGTGGCAGGTGAAGTAGGCTTCTACTTGCTTTTGGATGAACAATGCTTATTGTTGATCTTGTTGTTGTTGTGCTAGGATTTGTGCTTGTTGCTGCGCTAACAACTCTTTTTGTTGTGCTTGTTGTTGTTCCCACAACGCTTGTTGTTGGGCCGCCAATTCTGCCACTTCTTGCTATTCTTGGTATTGCTTTAGTGCTTGCTGGTATGCTTGCACTTGCGTTGCTTGTGCAAGAAGTTGTGCTTGAGCTTGCACTTGTTGTGCTCACAATGTTTGCTCAGCTTGGGTAGCTTCTTGTTGTTGTTGTTGCAATAATGCTTGGGCTTGTTGTGCTTGTTGTGCTTGTTGTGCTTGTAAAGCGACTTTTGCAGCTTGGGTGACTTAAGCAGCTTGTGCAACTTGTGAAGCTTGAGCGGCTTGTTGGGTAGCTAGGTGTGCAAATTTTTGTTTTTGCACTTGTTGGTATCCTCTTTGGAAGGCCGCTTGCAATGTTGCGTTGTATTGGTTTGATGTGGTGAATGTTGGTGGTGGTGGGGGTGGTGGTGGATTTGGAATGGCGTTCGTGGTGGTGTTGAATGGTGATGTTGTGTTGATTATTTGAGTAGTGGATGGTGGTGTTGATGTGGTAAGTGGTCTTGTTGATATGATTGGCCCTTGGGAGACCATGTTTTGTGATGATGTGGGGGTGTTTTATGATGTTTCCATTGCTTGCGTATTTGTCATTTGTTGTTGTGATAGTAATGACAAATTTTGGGCGTTTGGTGTAATGCTTTGATTGATGGTTGGGATATTGTTTTGATTGATACTTGGTAGAGAGGGAAGCCCTAAACCAAGGAGTGGTATGGATGATAATGGTAATGGTGTGATAGGTGGAAATGTAAGGGGGTGAATCCTTGCCAAAGTGTTGTGGTATTGAATATGCCCCCTGGTCCGAACATGTCTCCCTCTTCTTGTGAATTTGTGAGAAGAGGTGTTTGTAGTGCTCTGTGAAAAGATGTTGATGATGGGTCATAATGTAAAGTGAGAGGAACATTTTTGTGTAATGGATTATGGGGGATGTTTTGTTCCAAGGTGGTTTTTGCATCCAAGTTTTGATTATTAACAAGGGGGTGTGCTTGAAGAGCATTGAGAAATGCATTTCCCTTGTTAACATTGGGTTCGGTTGGAGCAAAAGAACTCATGATTTGTGGAATGTTTTGTGTGATGTTTTGGGATGGAGGTGTGGATGAGATTGGTGGAAAATATGTCTCTACTATAGTGCTCACATCAAAATCTGAAGGCAACTTGGCCCCTTGTTTTGCTAGTTCAAGCATGTACAACGAAGGGTTAAGTCTCATCATGATGTTGATGATTCTATGGTTGTCCAGATTTTGAAGCATTTCTATCATTTCTTCGCGATACATTCCAAAAGTGAGATCCTCTCCCTAGTTTTCCTCTTGCGGATTTTGCAATGATGTTGGAAGGTTAATTGTGAGATTTCTAGACACAATAGGATTCATTTCAGGAGTGGTTTGACTAAGATCACTTGAAGCAGGTGTTTCTTTGTTGGCTTCCATGCTCTTCTTGTATTGAGATCTAGTTTGAACCATAAAACAAGGATCAATTTTTAAGAATGGGAGATGAATCTCTTGACTTCTTTGGATTGATCTTTATTTTGTGCCCCAAAGTAGAAATTTTTAGGATACCTTTAGGATCAAAGGTGATGATGATATGATGATGATGTTTAAGGATGGGTGATGTCGATGCTTTTTGGATTTTGATAAATCTTGAATGAGACACTAGGCTTTAGGAATTGGATTTGATTTGATTTTGGATTTGGGATTTTGTCCTTGATTTTGATTTTGATTTTGTTTTGGATTTTGAACAAAAGGACCCTAAGATGTTTGATAATGATCTAAGAGATAGTTTTGTTCAAAGGATGATGATTTAGATATGTGTGAGGAGAAGGATGCATCTACCCACACCTATCCAAATAAGATGATAGTTTCACTAAGTATATGAAGAAGGATTCATCCACATACACTAAGTTTAGACAAGATGATTTTGATAACTTTGACTAAGTATATGCAAAAGGATGCATCTACACATGCCTATCCAAAGGTGTTTTGATAAATGTTTTCAAGGACTTGGTCACAATGTTTTTGGATGATTTTGATTTTTTTTTGCCACAAAGCCTAGTATCAAGGATGATTTCAAGATTTTCCAAAAGATGATTTGTGAGATGGATTTGAGTTTGATGTTTTGAAGGATGGATGAAAAGGATTTTGATTTGATCCTAAGATGAACCTAAAAAAATACACTTTGTTTGCCTAGACCTAGGTATTGAAGAACAAGCTTTTCTCTAAACAAGATGTTCAAACTCTCTGAAAAGACTTGGGTTTTGGCAGTAATAAAATGAATACAAACTGGGTTGTTCCTTGAAGCCTTCTTGTAAAAGTTGAAAAGCAGTCTTTGTCTAACTTCGTATAACATAGAAAGACATTCTTGACGGGCTATCAAACTAAGGGCTTTCACCTTTGGTTTCTTGATCTTGACTTTTCGCGAAATCATTAGAGACACATGTGTGTGGTCCAATTATTTTTGATCTTTGCTTAATGGATTATTTTTACCACAAACATAGTCTTGATTAGTTTTCAAACTGAATGTTCAATGTCTCAACTTCGTCTCATTTCACAAGGTATATTATGCAAAATTTTGATGAATTTAAGGCAAAGATTACCTATTGTTTAACTTTAGGAGGCAAATTGAGATGTAAACTCAAGTGTTTAGGAACCTCTAAGGATGTAATCCCAAGGGCAAGCAATAACACAAGAATTTGGTCAATGGTATTTTCCTCCTAAAGGGTTTGAAATCTTGAGAATCATGTTGAATGTTTGTTTGCAAAATGTTTTCAAATAAAGCACTGTGTTTTTGAACCAAGAACAAGTACAAACCCTATGGATGTGTAAGACAATATTTGTTGAGTCCCCACTTGGACAAGTCTAGCTACACTTATCTTTAGCGAATGGTTAAATGCTTGACCCCACTGGCTCCCCTCTACAGCTCATTAACGTCAATCGGGGCAGCCAAGCATCAACACCCATGAAAATCCCATGGCATGTTTTCCATTTCTATTAAAGACCATAAAAGTGTGGGGCGGTTTCAAAATGATCATTCTTGCACCAACAAATAGATTAAGGATTTTGGTAAATTCTAGCACATGGGTTCTAGTAAGGACTTTCCATTCATAGGAGTTGACCCAACATGGCAAGAGTCCCCTTTTGGATCCATCTTGTCGGAGTCAACTGCATGATATTGGCATTTCTTCCAATATCCACATTTATATCTTGGCTGGAAATACTCTCGGGTTCAGAGTGTTACCGGTTGAGTCATTCCCTTGGGTGAGTACTTTTTTCCCAAGGAAGGCCCTCTAGGATAAACAAAAGCAAGCAAAGACACAATCCGTAACTCGATCAATCTTTGACGGTTCAAAGAAAGAGAATATACGTGATGATGCTCTACTCACACTCGCACAAGATGTTCAATTTTAAACCCAAATAGAAGTGTGTATGGGGAATTATTTATGAAACTTAATGTCACCAAAAGCCTTTTGATTCTCAAGATCATTGTGAGGCGTGAGAGAAGTGCATACGTCTTTTGATGATATTAATTTGTGTAAATAATTACAAAACAATAAAAGCACACATTCATTTTATCCTTTAAAGCAATGGTTTGATTCATTTTTAAGCACCAAAGGAAAGATGAAGATTGCCTTGTTCAATTTGTTAATCCCAAATAAAATCTAGTAAGTTGAGATCCTAAAGTTTGTTTTAGCCTTTGCAAAAAACCAAAGTGTTCTTTTTAAACCCAAATGAAAATTAGTGTCCTAAAACAAAAAGATAAACAATTTCCTGAAGAAGCATTAATCAAACACTTAAAGCGTTTAAAAACACTTTGATTTTTCAAAATATCCTCCTCCTTTCATTTTCCTTTGCTAGCCTTCTCCTTGCTTTCCTTCGTTTGTACCTTCGTTAGTCTTTGTACCTTGTTGACTTTCACCTATAAAAAGAAAAGACACTCATATGAGAATTTAGACCATTAAATTAATTTTGATAATAACGTGATTTCAATTTGAAAGAACCAATGATTTGGACGATTATGAGAAGAAAAGAAAGATTTATGATTGAATCATGCTTTTATATTTATTTCATTAAAGAGACAACTCATTTGCTAGACCCCTTCCTTTCCTTATCATAATTTTCATCACTAAAGGTATCAAGCCAATAAATCACCTACAAAGGATAAGTCTTCCAAATGTATCATCATATTCTCAAATATTTGGCTATCTTGAAATAATCCATCATGATGTGATAATTCATAACATAAACTCCAAAAGTCAATAGATTACAAGCTTTAAACATTCACCATATTAATTGAAGATGCTTTGAAAGTCAATAAATGGTAAAAATGAGTGAATAAATGCAACAAAACAATTCATTTCATCAAAGACACATACATTACTAAAAAGATTTTATTAAAGCAATGGATATCATCACATGCCACTTAAAGTAAGCAACATAGACTGTGCGCACCAATAAGTCAATACTTTGTAGTAATGTGTTAGAAAGGAAGGTGGAGCATTAATTTCTCAAAAAAAAGATATTCAGAAGTAGACTATAAGTAACGTTTATAGCACTCAATCCATTAATGGGCGCAAAACTTTTCATGAAAATGTAACAACCAAGCTGGCAGATATGAATCGATATAAGGAACCATGCAAAAAATAGATATGAATACAACTTTATTCAATGTCTTCTCTGAGCAGGAACATCACTGCTGACCACACAAATAAGGTAAAGAAATATTGCTATTGTACCTGCATAAGAAGAGAGCATATACAAAAAAATTGAACACTAAATCTTCACAAGGAATGCATGAATGGAACATGTGGACAGACAAAGAGTGTAGATAAAAGTGTCAATAATTTTCCACATATTGAATTAACTGGCGCGAATCTAAAACCAACAAAGATATTAAATTGAAGTTAAAAGTACAAAAAAAATACAATTCGTAGATGTGAAGTTTTAATAAAGACAAAACCAGCAAATGCATTTGGTCAATGTGAAGTCGCTTCCTTATTGATTGTAGGACCTGCACAAGGATTTGTTAAAAGATGACTTACTAGCTGCCCTTCCTGTGCTAAGAAGGAGTTTGTAAGAAAGTACATCCATCTATCATACTTAGATAAATTCTGTCACATTTATAAGAACCATCATTTGGAATTCAAGGACAAAGAAACCGCCCAAAGCTGTTTTTGACAAATGACAATGATTTACAACCATGCATATAATGGAGCCTATAAGAACTCATAAATGTTTTTATATGCAACAGATAGAAACTAGGATTTGATGAATCTAAGGAAAATGTCAACTTAATGGCAAGCCTTAAATGTTTGATATTTAAAAAAGAAGACAGTGCCTGCACATGGTGAAATGACGTCTCTTTCTTTCAAGCAAGGGAATTACAATGATGAATGGAACTGGCGTAAAGTAGCAGCTGACTCATCAAATGAAGATGTTGCCAAATAAAGGAAAAAGAAACGCAGATACCTATGGCTTTGCAAAAACATAAGTCAAACTTCACACAGACTAGCAAAATCTGTTAAAGCATGAACATTTGATAAAAGTATTGTCAAAATAGGCTTCTTCAGATACCAATCTCGGTGGCTTTTTGTCAACCAACTACAAGAGCTAACCATTTGTTAAGACTCATACTTCTTGCCCTGAGAGCGCTGAAACTTTAGACAGAGTAAAAGAAACGGACAATAATAAAAATGAATTCCTTAAAATGCCCTCCCTCTAGTGCCAAATGCGGTGCATACTTTTGAAATCTGCAAAACTAAACTTCATACAAGGTTAGTAACTCACAAATTCCTCAAGAATGACCCTATGAAATACCTTGTGAATGCTTCCAAATGCAACAAATGCTAATAGAAAGACTAAAGCATTATGAAAACAAAAACAAGTTACCTATTCCATAGTAGATTGGTGTCACATGTGCAAGTGACCCTTTCCCAATCCTTGATCAAAGCTTAAGATGATGCAAATGAAAATAGGATGAAGAGCAAGATGAGTTCTCAAACTAAGAGAGTAACCTTGCCTAAAAGTTGTGGATGGATGAATGAGGATTAAGGCCTTCTTTTATAGATTTTCTTGATGAGAGATTGGCCAAATGGGGGAATGTGGGACTAAAGATCCACCAATGAGAAGAAAACACTTGTCAAGTGGTGATAGGTCAATGGTTGTGCAAGATTTGTGAAGTGTGCCCATGAGAGGGAGAATTTGAATTCAAATTTGGGCAATAAATTTTGAGATGGGGACAAGAAAAACAACAATAAATGCAATGTTGGAGGGACAAATCAACTTGTCATGTTTTTCAAACTTGAGGGCTATGTTGAGTGAAAATGATGATTTAAATAAATCAATAAATGGATTTATTTGTGCAAGTGGCTAAATCTAGAGAATGCAAGTGGGTGAGATTAGCATTTAATCATGGTTAGATTAAATTAATGATGATTAGGTTAGTTTGACTTTTAGGACTTGGATATTTGATTTATTTAAATAAAAAAATGATGGAATATGATTTGGGATTTGATTAAATGGCCATTTTATTTATTAAAAGGTTGATGATAATGTTTATTTTATTTTAAATAAATGACCTTAGGAGATGAGATTACCTAATGAATGGATGAAAGTGAACCTGATTAATTGATGAATGGACCTAATGTGAAATCTAGTTTAGTTAATGAATAATCCTGATTGAATGCACAATGTTAATTTTGCATGTCTACAGTTTCCAACAATAAGATTCAGTTAATGGTTGCCCACCCCAGTGTTAAGGAGTTCCTTTTGAGTAAATATTTGAATGAGAAAAGAGCAGGTTGGATAACCAAAGTGATGGAGTATGATGTGGAAATCAAGATCACAATGCTTGTAAGGGGAAAAGGTTTATGTGAGAAGCTAGCTAGTGACATGGAAGATAACAAAGAAGTCATGGAAACTGACTTACCCCACCAAGAACAATCTCAAGCAGCTACACATACTTCCCCTACAAGTTGAGTGAAAAATATGGTTAATTTATTTTCTCCAAACTAGTGAGTTCCCACAAGAAATGGATAGAGCTAAGAGGAGGTATTTCAAGATGCAATCCATACCATATGTATTGGTTAATGGCATAATTTTCAAGAGGGATGCCAATGGTTTGTTGCTTAGGTGCATTGATGTTGAGTACGTTGATAGGGCGCTTGAAGAGTTCCATGATGGGCTAACTGGTGGAAATTTTGAACCAAGAACTACATCCCTAAAAATATTGAGGGTGGGATATTATTAGCTTATTTTATTCAAGGATACCCATGATTGGGTAAGAAAATGTAAGCAGTGTACCTTCTTCTTTGGAAAGGAGAGATTGGATGCCCTTCCTTTGCAACCCATCCAGGTTGAGTAGCCTTTCATGAAGTGGAGCATCAATTTTATTGGAGATATCAACCCACCTTCTAGTGTAGGTCATAAGTGGGTCCTCACTTCCACTGATTATTTCACTAGGTGGACTGAGGCTATAGCATTGAATGAGGCTAATGAGTTTACTATTCTAAATTTTAATGATGATTTGGTGACAAGGTTTGGAGTGCCTAATTCAATTATTTCTAATAATTCTTTAGCTTTCAAGTGGGCACAAAATTAAGTGAATGTGGTGTTAGGAATGGCATCTACTTGAGTTCTTCATCAAAATATTACCCTTAGGGAAATAGTTTGGCTAAGTCAACAAATAAGAACCTGAAAAGATCATCAAGAGGAATATGGAAGATAATCAAAGAGCTTGGCATACCAAGTCAAAATTTACCTTGTGGGTGGATAAAATCACTCCCAAGAGATCCATTGGCAACTCTCCATACATATTGGTGTATGGAAAAAAAGCAAGGCTTCCATTATCAGTTGAATTACTAGCGCTTGAATTGGCTAATCAATTGGAGATGTTGGAGGGAGAGGAACCAATGATGGTTAGATATGCTTAGTTGATGGAGTTAGAATAAATTAGAAATTAAGTAATGAAGACAATAGAGGAGCATTAAAATTAGGTCAAGAGGTCTTTTGAAAAAAAGACAAGACCTAAGGTCTTCAAGGAGGGTGATGTAGTCCTCAAATGGGATGAATTTAAGAGAAAACCTGGAAGGCACACAAAGTTTGATGCCACGTGGAGTGGCCCCTACATAATTTTGAATATAGGAAGTGTAATTCCTTCCAATTATCAAATATGGATGGAGAGGAGGTGTAAATACCAGTCAATGGGACTCACCTCAAATGTTGTTTATGAGGTATTTTGTTTTAGTTTTCTATACATATTAGTTTAGTTTTCCTACTTTCCATGAAATTATTTGTATACCTTACATTATCCTTAAGGGAAACCATGCTTTAGAGGTCCTATTTTCTTCCAAGTGCAGTGAGCACATGTCTTGTTTTGTTCTACCCTTGGTTGATCCCAGTTACCGCAATAACTGTTATGACTTTGTGCCCAATGGATTTTTCATGGCTACTAAATTTTATGATTAACAAGAAATCCTACCAGGAGGTCACCAAGAATGTTGCCATTTTCATGTCACCATTGGATGCCCATCATTTATATTTGATGAAAGAGATCTTATACGTGCATCTTGTTGAAATCCATGTTTATTTTGATGTTCTATGGTTTTTGAGGTTTTGAAAATATTCAATTGTATCAAATTAGGGTTTCTTCTTCTGCAAGGTTGTTCCTTCCAAAAAACCTCTTGTGCTTAAACCCTAAACCCATGATTTGAGTGTATACTTTTGTTATATTTATCTGTTGACTTTCTCTAGCCATTTCTCAGTTGCTTTAGTTATGATCTTATGTCTAGGTTGTCATAAATTTACCACCCCCTGGTCTTGTGCTACCATTTGAGCTTCCATGTCTAAATAGGTCTCTATTACTGACTTTGGAATCATTTGGATGCCTAGGTGAGGTCCCCTTTTTTAAAAAAAATTTGTGTGCATGTGTAAGTTTCCTTCACTTAAGCTCTTGGGATCCTTCCCTACTTATGCCACATGGCGGCTCCATGTTCCATTGCGTTCACTCTTCATATCACATTTTACATCCTTCATATTTTTTTCTTTCAAGTGATGTTCGATATACTTGAGAAGTATCAATGGTGCATGTAGGTGTTTGAAGATCCAATGACCATCACACAAGGCCTTCACATCACATATTGAGGGTTATCTCAACAAGTTTAATTTGTGATATGCAATGGGAGGGAGCTAGTAGATGGTGGCATCATTTGGAATAGATAGCAAAATAATATTACATCGCACGATGTCTTTGCATCACATTTTTGCTTTGCACAACCAAGGGTCTATTTTTCATATACGATGGGTGTAGTGTGATGTTAGTGGGGAAGCACAAAAGGAATTTATTGCATCACTATCTTATAGTGCATTGTGGTTTCATATCATGAAGTTGAAAATCAAATGGCAATGTGTGATGTTCCAAAATAAATGGCTCTGATGAGAGAGGGGCGATCTAATGGTCATTGCATGGGTCATTCACATTGGAGTTGTGAATGAAATCATGTTAAGGAAAGTCAAAATGGTCTTGTATGCCGCGATGAGGACTTCAATGGCTTTGATTTGAAGATAGGGATCAAACGACTATCACATGCAGTCTTTGCATTGCATTTTCATGTTGTGTAGTTGGTGTTCAATTTGTGATGTGAGATGGGATCATGAAAGAATATTCAAAGGCCATATGTTGGTTAAATATTGCATCGCATGGGATTAGTGCATTGAGATTATGTGTTTCAATTACTTGAAGGAAGGCACGAGGTATTAAGGTTACATGATGGCCATTGATCATGAATCCTATAGTGATCAACGATCACATTTTAAAGTTTCCTTTGAGACTATATATCAGCCATTCATCTTTGATCTTATAACCAACATTCAAACTCCAATGGTCTACTACTCTAGTTCATGGGAAGAGATGTAGAAGTAATGGCTGAGTGATATTATTAGCTACTTGATCAAATCAAATCGATCCTAAATCAATTTTTTCACACCAATCTCACACTGCATTCATTACTGGATGACGCCATTACTACTTGATGTGTTACGGAGGTCAATTTTCTACTGTTAGGGTATGTTTTCCTAGATTTTGTTACAAATTTCATGGGTGCTCCATGTCTGCATTCATGAGGGTCATCATTCTGGGATGTGCTAAAGATGTCGAAGCCTTTATGGCTTGGTTGTTGCTTAGTCTTGGGGATAATTCAGATGTTGGAAACTTGATTGAAGTTCATCTTCCTACAAACCATAGTTAGGTTAGTGTTAGGTTTTTTGAATTCAATTCTCAGTTATGCCTAATCTATAAAGGAAATACTTCTATCATTTTGAAGGTGGTTCTTCCCTATATTTTCTCTAGTAGACTGATGTTATTTTAGCATTTTTTTGTAGCTATGAAATTGGCTTATGCATTTATCTTGATAAAATTACTTCTTTCACCTGTTCTCCATGCCTGTATTTTGTGTAACATCTGATACCTCTTTGCATGCATGAGTTTTCATCAATTTTATAGGTTATATGATTGTGCTAATCTAATGTGGGTGTCAATTGTGGATAATCTTCATCCCTTTCAATATTTTTCAAACCCTAGCCTCAATGTTTCCCTCATAAAATTGGTAAAATAGAGATTTGTGTGAGGTTTTTGGTGATTTTATTGATGCTTTGTGTAATAACAAGCATGAAGAAACACTCTAAATTTTGTGCATCACCTTTCGATTATTTTAGTGCATTTCATCCTTCTCTCTTTTCCCCTACAAGTCATTATTTTAGAGTTTATTGAG
Source organism: Sequoia sempervirens (assembly GCA_007258455.2). Taxonomy (NCBI): domain Eukaryota; kingdom Viridiplantae; phylum Streptophyta; class Pinopsida; order Cupressales; family Cupressaceae; genus Sequoia; species Sequoia sempervirens. Next base: position 51,735 of record VDFB02055714.1, read on the forward strand.
GTTGGGTCAATCCAATTCTCTTCTGCACCTAGTTTAGAAAGGAAGCCAACCTTCTCCAAAGATCTAGCCTCAATTGCAAGGTTCCAAAACCTTGAGGCCATTTCCATTGTATCATTGGAATGCTGAACTCCTTGTTTAGCAAGGTGCATTTCCAAGTGACAACACAAACATACCAATGCACAAATGAACACAAACAAGGAAAACTAACAAAATCTACATCAACATTGAACCAATCTTGTGGATATAGAAAGTACACATCTGAGTCATCTCATTGCAAATGAATAGGTGGCCAACTCACACACTTGCATAACCTATGATCAAAATAATGAATCATGTAAACTCATCATCACATTAGTAACCTACAAACCGAGATATCAAAGAAGATAATTTCTTGTAAACATCAAGACTCAAACACCAAATCAACCATAAATATGATTTTCCAAACATGTCCACAAATGAGTAACCATAGTCAAGGAACCAAATAAGCATAAAGGAGATAAGAAAAACCTCCTAACACCAAACCAAATCACCACCAAACAACCACATACATGATCATGTCATGCCAATGCTCAAATTTACTTTCATATCCATGACACCATAATCATCGCCAACATTGTACCTACACTCAACTATCACTAGATACAAGACTCCAAATCTCCACTTGTGTCAACCCATGTCCTTAAAGATTAAGACAACCTGTGTACCTATCACCATCAAAGTCTAACTCTAATTACACCTGTAAACCTATACCAATAAGTACTAAATTGATAATCAAATATACTATCATAAATATCATATAAAAACATGTACTCCTTCAAGGTTTTTCCTCTTGACTCATCTGGATGGTCACACAATCACAACTTGAATTTTAGGCACCTACAAGTGATCAAACACTTGTACAATATGTTCTCTACACCAAAAAATGAAAATATTATTGATCCACTGTGTAGTACATTGTCCATTCTCTCTAATACTTATTCAAAATTGAAAAATCTGATTTCGTATGAAAAAGTTTTGCTCAAAATTGTGTAACCAAGAACATCTGGCTTGCAAGACCCAAAAACCGATCAAAAAACCAAAAATATGGAACCCAACCTATACCACTACGTAGTTCTTGGAGCCACCTTTCCAACAAGTATGATAAGTCAAAAATCTGACTCCTTAGGTGAAAGTTATGCTTGTTTGAAAAAAACTACCAAATTTCAATATAGGTGGTGAACCTCATGCATTATTAAAACATTTTTTTTTTAATTTTCAAAATTCCAAATAAAAGTTGGGTGATTAATTTAATTTTAATTTTAAAATATTTAAATTTTTTAGGCCTATGGACTCGACCACACTTTTAAAACCTCTTAAATTTATAGTTCTCTTTTAAAAACTTTGTAAAGTTTGGTAAAGTGGAGATTAAAGGTTTTTTTTTTTAAGTTTTAATTTAAATATTTTCATGAATTATGGTTGACATAATTATAAATGCAGCGATGGCTATGGGTACAATGGGGCCGACCATCGTAGTGAGAGGGTAGAGGCGAGTAAGGGTCTTGAAAAACAAAAATCATTTTTTTTAATAATTTTTTTGACCAGATTTAATTTGCAGGTCCTTCAATAATTTTTATTTTTGCAGATTTTAATTTTCTAAAAAGATTGATTATATATTTTTTTAATTTTTATTTTCTGCATACCCGACCTGCAATTCAATTGTATGGCTAGGGTTGTGGGTAAAAAAAAAACATTTTTTTCAACAAGTAGTCAAAATAGGTCAAATTTTATGTCATTTTTCATGTCTTGAGCCTCCTGGATCTAATGGCGTGGTCCATTTTGTCTCAAGAGGTCATATGCAAAATTTTCTCTACAAGACCCTCATATTAAAACACAATCTAAGAAACCCTTTTGACCCAAAATTTTCAAGCTTCAGACTTGCAATAAACCCAACAAATCTTGACCACCCAAAAGCCCAAATCTGCATAATAACACTTGCAACATGTGTTTCATATCTTGTAATGCCTCAAATATTTCATGCATATCCATGGAGTCAACTTTCCATAAATCTACTCAAACTAGGGTTATAACCACAAACATCAAAGCACACACCTCCCATCAACCATTAAAACTCTGATACCACTTGTTTGGAAAAATGCATCATAACCCAAAATCTTAATCCATTTCTTACATAACCCCATGAGAGATAAACATGCATACAAGTAACCATAATGCATAGATGAGATTGACAAGCCACAAAATAACATAATATATACCCTGGGAAAACCCTCGAGAGGGAAAAACCTAGCCTCCAAAAGCATCCATACTTCATCTCATTATTCAACAATAAAGTAATACAAGAGTTACAATGAATACCTCTAAAGCATCAAGCCTCTCGAACCATCCTCATGTGTCCAAGAATAAATCCACACATTCCATGCCATGCTTCACATATGCACTCCTCAAAAAGATTCAATAATGACAACCCACTCACCCAACCAACCTTAACCACTAAACATGTGTTTTTTTTATAAATACAAGCTCACAAAAATACAACCAAGTGGTAAGATAAAACCATGTGCTACAAAACCATGTAAACACAAAACCACTAATCCCTTATTTAATATTGGGTACTAAGTTTTTCAGTTTTTAAATATTTCTCCAATATTAAATTATTATCCCATGTCTCTTGAACATATTAAATAATAATAAAATGTTGCAATACAACATAAAGTGATCCCCAAATAATTTCATAGTGTGATTAACCACACCACCTAGATGCATCACAACTAAATAATTATTTAATGACAACATTATAATATATCAAATTATGCAATGGTGTACAAAACCATATCCCGACACTTAGGAAAGTTGTTGCACCTTCTTAGGTGAGTTTGAAATTTATGCACCTTCTTAGGTGAGTCTTTGCACCTTCTTAGACAAGTCTTTGTGCCTTCTTAGGTGAATTTTTGTGCCTACTTAGGTGAATCTTTGTCCCTTTTTAGGCGAATTTATGTACCTTCTTAGGTGAGATTTTGGAAAAATTGGTTCATGGATTCAACATAACACAACTTGTTGATTCATGGACACCCAATTTAACATGACCACTAAGCATAACACACCTTGCTTAACAATAGAGAGCTCTATGTGTTTCATGAGTGTTTGGGATAACATAACTTGATAGCCTTGTGAAACCTGTCATATTGCATGTAAACCTAGCATAATGCAACTTGCTAGCCAGTAGATCTATGTAGCTCATAACTGACGTATCATAATGCAACTTTCTATTCCTCATGGGAGCATTCATTTATTCAATTGATGACATTTGGTATTTGAGACAATTTAAGACTAGGGTCTCTTTGCCTTATCAACTCAAATCCCTTTAGTACTAACCTTGTGTTTTGCTGTGTCTTTTGTGTGTCTTCTTCATGTTTACTTTGTGTTTTTATCGTGTTTTTGTTCATTTTTTTGTCATCTATATATTTTATGTCATACGTTTTCATCGTGTATGCTTCATTTTTTTTTCTTTGTGTATGTTGTCTTGTTGCATATCATACATGTGTGTTCCTTTTCCTTATGTTGTCTTTCTATAGGATCATGGATCCTAGGGGCTTGTGCGCTCCCCCTAGATCCTTAATCATCTTATCTCTTCAATATTTCAGCAATCGGATCCCTCCTACTATATATTTTCTACTTTAATGTGAGTCCAAGTGAAAGTTCATACTCCCACTAAAGTGGGGGTTAAATGTAGCATCGTAAATTGTAAAGAGTGACAATTTCACACTATGTTTTTCCCCTCCTTGAGTTTTTGGACCTAATTGAACCCTTAATTTCCTAAATTATACATATCATGACTTATTTTTAATAATTATCAATAAATTATAAGCGAAAAACAAAAGCATTCATCTATTACTTTTCCCCTAACACTTAATTTCTAAAAATTTGGGCTAGGACATAGACACCCTATGACACATATGTGCCATTATGGCGAATGGGTCTCTTTTGGGCATAAATTTCCCTCCCCTATTTTCTTTCCAAATTCATTTATATGTCAGTTTCAACATTTTATTATTTGCAATTCAAATGTCTAAAGTTGACTATCAGGATTTAATTTGTGAAAATTAGAATAATTGTATATAAATAGCTAGATATTATATCATTTGAAATCTATATAGCACTAACAAGAAAGAGGTGAACATTAAGATAAAGTTGAGAGTAATTGAAGGGTATTCAACAATAGATTTATGAACATTATTGCAGTGATTCAAGATCCAAACATCATGTCAAATCCTATGTGAGTTTATGCATGTTCATGTTATCATTGTTTGTGAAGGCTAAACCTTTTGTAGGTCTCCAAGAAATTCAAGAAAATAAAACAAGAAAGATCTAGGACCTTGAGGTGATGTGTATGAATTTAGTCCTTCAAGGAATCTATTGAAGGTGTTGAGTTGCAACACTTTGTGGATTCATCATTCCTTCCTATCATTTATCCTTTTATCATTGACATTACCATTGTGGAAGTGGAAACACTAACACGAACTTTGACTAAGGAAAGCCCCTAAATGGAACAACCCTTCCTCTCTCTTTGAATGTGCAGGTTTTAGGTTTGGAGAGGATTGAAGGATGTTCAAAGATCATTTACCCATTGTTGCATTCAAAACCCTAAACCTTGACAACTTATGGAAACTCTCCTATAGAATTATCCAATAGTGATCTAACAAATTTTTAGGAAAAAATCAAAAGCTTGGATTTGACACTAGAAGATTGTGAAAAAAAATTGAAATATCTCTACAAGGACACATACTCCATAAGGAAAATTAGTCCTCCTATTTTTGTTGATCCCAAATTTACAAGACAAGTGCACATAACTTTTCCTTTCTCAATTTTGGTGTTTTGTTATAGTTTCTTAGTTGTTGAAATATTACATTTTCAAATTAGGGCACATAGTTTAATTAGGTTAATCAAGGAAAATTAATTCCAATCAATTTTCAAGGCTCAAAAAGATCAAATCCAGGTCTGATTGACTCACCTTTATGGTTGTAAGTCAATCTAATCACCTTGTTGATTTGCATCCTAATGAATCTCTACAAAAAGAAAAAATTATTTTAGGTTCTTTTCATTAGACTTAGGATCATTTTTTCTATGTTTCAATTTCTATTAATTTCATTCTCATATATTATCTTCTTCATTTATATAATTCTTGATATTTTTTAAATGACACATTTTCTTCTCCTTCTATTTGGGAGAAGTAAATGGTCTTGCAGTTCCTACTCTTGAGTTCCTTAGTACATCCTCTTCACTCATTTTATTCTCAATTTTTTTTCTCTTGCACTCAATATTAACAAAAAATTCATTATATTGTGGGTGTCTTTCTATTCCTCTAAAATTTTAAATGTTTTCATTTGAAGTCATCTCTTGAATATCTCCTTTTCAAGTCTTCTCGTAATTTGAGGGATTTATAATATTCACACTTTAATATCTCATCATATTTAACATAATATTGTTAGCAAGATTATAAATAAATTTCATTTATTTTTCAAAAATGTTTATATGTTTCCATCCACTCATCTTTGCTTCACCATGTAACATATAATTTGGATTATGTATTTCTTATTTACATAGATATATGTAGCACAACATGTAGATATTTTAATTAGAATTATCACTAGTTCACACCTGATTTTTTTTACTAACCCTCGTCACAATCGTAAGTGCATACACACAAATCTATTTAACTAACCATGTAGTTTGAAAAACTAAAATATAGATCTGAATACCTTGAAAAAATCCCCTCCATCTTATTTCTTTTGTAAAGAAAGTTTGTTGAACTGTTATTTTTGCTTTATGTTGGGCAAATTTCTTATGGTCTGTAAGGTTATTGTATAGGGATTTGGTTGTATTAGCCTCTTGAAACTATTTCAGTTTTACTCCTCCTTTTGGTAGTCTCTTTTGAATTTCCCTACTCTTTTTATATCTTTAGCTTCATTTAATACAAAAGAAAAATCCCCTTCATCTTATTTTATTGTATTCTTAACACCCTCGTCATTATTTTAGAAATTTTATATGTTTATCTCTATTTTAATGTTTTTGGTTTGTAGCCTCTCATTATTTTATTTCTATTTTGTAGATTAATATTTATTGTATTTATGTGTATTTTTCTCTGTTTAGATTTTGGCTTGGAAGGTTCTACATTACAAGTTTTCAATAGGTGATAGATTGAAATGCATGATGATTCAACCAATCAAATGCCTTTTTTGTCAACAAAATGAAATTTTGAAACATATTTTTTGGGATTGTACATGGAATAAGAAAAAATAGAATGTTGTTTTCAATTATCTCCACTATCTTTGGTCATGCTTTATGTTGGAAAGAGATTGTGTTGGGATTAGGCCTTCAAAATAATATTGTGGTTGATACATTAAGGAAGATTATTATTTTTATCATATGAAAATATAGATGTTTGGCATTTTTTTAGTCTGTAGCATGCACCAAACAACAAAAATACCAAGATTTTACTCTAATATCATTTTTCAAATTGTTTTGTTGTGCTCTTAGCTGCAAGGGGTCCCAAAGAAAATGTTCAAATCAACAAACATCTCGATAGGATTAAATTTTAGTTATTGCAACTACATAAAAATGATGTTGTGTGCTCCAAACAACTGCAAGAGATGATAACATTAAGGGTTTAAAATGGTTTTTGATTGCTCCTTGGAGCTTCTCTTGCTATTGTTCAGTCCATGGTTGATTTGCGACAGTTGTATGTTCCCTATTTTGGTAGCTATTTGGGTGCTCTTTTTTATTGTTCTCATTGTTTTGCTTCTATCTATACAAAATAAAATAAAAATAGAGTAGCAAATAACCATAATAATGTCCCCATAGGTGTCCTAATGTCTTAATATAAATAATCAATTATTACTCGTTATTTCTTACAATTATTTATCTAAAATCCATATTATAGTCTTGAAATCCAATTTCATGTTCCTATCTTCCTTTGTATTTTTTTAATTACCATAAATGTATTAATAATGTCCCCATAGGTGTCCTAATGTCTTAATATAAATAATCAATTATTACTCGTTTCTTACAATTATTTATCTAAAATCTATATTATAATCTTGAAATCCAGTTTCATGTTCCGATCTTCCTTTGTATTTTTTTAATTACCATAAATGTATTTCTTTATTCTCTTCTTACAAAATCTAACTATAATATCTAATTCAATTAATTAATGTTGTTAGCTTAATCAACATAATTAGAAAGAAAAAATAATATCCCTTTTAACAAGAAGGTTAGTATAATATTTACATTAACCATATATTCTTTTTCCCTTGCTTCTATTATAATTTTGTGGCACACCATATTTGCATCTACTTTAGAACATAATTTGACTATCAACCTAAATAATTTTATTTTAATTTATATTTTCTTAAATTCAAATATTTAATTATATCAAATTATTTATTTACTTAATTGATTTATAATTATAAATATGTCTTTCATTAGATTAGTCTAGATTAAACATAATTTATCTTCACAATCAATCGGTAATATATAAAAAATTTGTCATGCATTTATATGGATTATTTCAAGCTAATTAAATAAATGCAACTACAAAGTACAATAAAGCATAATCAACTTAGAGATTTATTAAAGTTACGAATAATTTAGATTAATTAAGATTACACAATTTAAGAGGTATTTGCAAAATTAAATGTGAAAAATAAATATACTTAATTCTTGAAAGCAATGAAAAATGGTCAAATACATCAATTTCTAAAAATTAATACTTTTGATTCTTAACATCTATTTTTTGTTTCAATCTTAATATAATATAAAACTAATCTATAGATTTCTAGTCTATCATATACATACTTCTATAATCTTTATGATGCATTTTCTTTTATTTGATGGTACATTAAGATTAATGATATTGAAATAAATCTAAAAAATTCCTTTAGATTGTTAGGGTTAAATTCTTCTCATTTAACCATCTTTAATAGATCAACTTTACAAGCTTCAAGAGAATAATGGTGTGAATAATGAAAACACCAGTATCAAACATGTAATTAATCTAAATCTAGAATTATCCTAAATCTAGATATATTCAAATTGTGAATAGATGTGTTCCTAACTTTAGATATATTTAAATTATCATATAGATGTGTTATTTTTTAAGTTCCCAATCAAAACATTTTTAAGACTCTTTTTCTTTCATAATCTTATATTTTCTTTAATGAATTAATTTACAAATGATTATCTTTAAATATCAAGACATAACAAATAATCACATAAACATATCACTAAATCAAAATTTAATATACTTTTAAGATTTTCAAGAATTAATTGCTCAAATGAAAACTTATAAAAACATAACATATAATCCCACAACACCCAAATTTAAAATTTTAAAATTTTAATTCTAATTAGAGATCAATATTGAAAATAATAATAATAAAATAAAATAATATATATATATAAATAGAACTAAAAAGTAAAACAAGACTAAATTTATAGATATACACAAAGTATGCCACAGATGTAATATGGAAAAGAATGCCACTTGTTACTATACCACTTATATTTAAGACATTCCAAAATAAATAGAAATGAAGTCTTCAAAGAGATGAAAGCATGAGTTAAAGTGATTCCTGCTATTGCAATCCAGATGGTACGTTGCAAACAAAAAAGTAGCAGATGGAAAATCCCCAAGAAAATATGCGGTGTGCTCAACAATTGCAAGAAAAAATTTCAAAGTGTGCTGAACATACAATTTGCTGTCACAAAACTAGGGCTTATGTATACTAGGTCTTATTCTCTAAAGCATCTGTACACAGATGTCTATTCTGATTAACACTTCAGGCTTTACACATGTTGTCACCACCGTGGAGGCCGGACTGCTCTGTCACAGTGATGGGAATGGGCTTGGGCTCCCCTCCTTTGTTAGGGAGCTTGGGCACATTCACAGTCAGAACTCCATTGTCCAGAGTAGCCTTTATTCCTTCCATATGACCGTCCGCCAATCTGAACCGCCGAATAAACTTGCCCTCTACTCTTTCCACCCGATGCCACTTCTCAGACTCCTCTTTCTCCTCCCTCCGGCTCTCCCCACTCACACTCACCACGTCCTCCTCGACCTCTATTTTGATATCCTCTTTCTTTATCCCTGCAAATATAAACAGATCTTTGTAAATTTATTTTCAAGACAGATTCTGGAATAAGATCAGAAATGGAAGGGCATAAACAACAATACACCTATTATCCCAAACATTTATTTGATCTTTTAGTTCCGCGATCCTAAATATTGATGAAAAAATCAAATTCACGCAAAAAAATTCAAAAAAATCTACAAATTCACACAATTTTTTTCAAAAAAGTTCTACTATATCTCATGCACTCATACTCATCATAAATATTTACAATTCAGAGGAACGCGCATCAAATTTTGTGAAATGAAAAGAATTACCTGGAACATCTAGAGTGATAATATGAGCTTGAGGAGTCTCCTTCCAGTCCACTCTGGTTAAGGACATGCGGCCGTCCATGTCTTCACCGAGCGTGGACAGAGGATTTTCTTCTAAAATCTTGAAGGGATCCACCTTCCATAATTCATCAAAAGGGTTCCAGCGAGGGACAACACCTCTGCTTAAAATTGGAATGAAAGCATCGCATCCAGTATTTGCTTGCATTATCATCACCAGAATGCAGAAAACGAGGCCTTTCGAAACCGCCATTTCGACCTACAGCTTAACTTGTGAACCGAAAATCTTAAAAGCTTGGCCGGAATATATCAAATCTTACTTTTTTACAGTCCTTTTCACAAGAGATTAAATGGGACACTCAACCGCAGTGAACGAGATCTGCGAGAAAGCGTTTAAAAGAGCAGAGAAGAAACTTCCGCGTCCTTCTGGCTGCTTCTTTTTAGAACTGTAAGGATGAAACGCCCGAATGTTCCGGAGAAATCGATTTTCTTCAATAGAAACTCGATTGCTAAACCGCATCGAACTTTTTCATCTACAGCTGCATTAGGTATGTCGGTGCAAATTTATTTGCTAATTTATCTAAAAATTTATTTCTTTACTAAAGTAATGTTTAAATGTTTGGGTGTGAAACTTGTTCTTTTAACATCTACACACTTCATAGAATGCAATTTAATTTTCCATCATTAATTGGCCATTTTCTTATTTTTTAAATAAAGCTAAAATCCATGCTTTAAAATTCTTATCTTATAAGAAGAACGAATTATTCTCCACGTACTTCTCATTCTCATTCCTCAATATCACACAAGTATCTATTTGTGGACGATGAAAACGTGGATCACAATTATCAACAATGTAAAATTCACTTACGATCACGTAAGAAGTCCAAGATCTTGATTTAGAATATAAAATTTAGATAACGAGCAAAGTCATCATAGTTAAGATCTTGATTTGCTTCATTGTTGATTGCTACTTTGAAAAACAATAATGATATGATACATGATAAAGATCAAATATATCTATGCTTGATAAATGACAATGATAATGTTTGATGATGCTTGACAATGTTTGATAGATCTTGGTCATAAAATTGTTAGAGAGATCTTGACAATAAAAATGCTAGAAGATTTGAATAAAATGAATTTTATTTATTTATATGTTTCACTTAACATTTGATCAATGGCGGAGATTGATTAGCAAGATCAATGGACATGAAAATTCAAGATAGGGTAAAATCCAAATTTGAATTTTTAAGAAATAAATTTATTTAATTTAAACGATAGCTTTGGAGAAATAAATAAATATTAATTTATTTATTTTAGAAGAAAACATTTAATTTAAATAAATTATTTTTAATTTATTTAAAAGAGGAGTGTTAGCTAATTAAACTATGGAGGACCAAAGATAATATGAATTTGAATTATATTAAGATAATTAATTATTATGAATGAAAAGAGGAAAATATTAACTTAATTAAATAATTAATATAGATAGAAGAAATGATAAGGATAATGGTGAGATGATAAGATGAAAATGCAAATTAGTCATTTTTAGGTGTCTACACTATCAAAACCTTAGATTTTTTTAACTGCTCCATCAAAATTTAGTTTTAAATTATCCTCTTTTGATGGACTCCATTTTCTATTTATTTTTTCATTTTTTATTAATCCTTAAAATTAATTTATTGTGAATTTCATTTCATGACTATTTTAAGCATTAGTTTAGTATTTCAAATTTTATTAGTCACTTCATTAATTTCTTCAATTTGTCTAATTTCAAGGTTTAAACATTGTTGATTATATCAACAAGTAAGATGGGGGTGATCCCTTTGGTGATGAGGAGATGAAGCATGACCTCTAGAGACTCTAATGAAATAAGGAACGTGATATATCATAATGTCATAGATAATTGGTGTTATTAAGTGAAATTAAAGGAACTTTATGTGCTGATAATTTGGATTCTCATAGAGAAACGAATATTATTTATCCACATAGTCCACCGATTCATTGAATATTTTGTTATCTTTCCAATAGGGTTCCCTCTTAGATTTATAAATGAATTTGTCTATGGTGAAATTATCCTCAATATAGAATGGTTGAAAGATAGATTTTGGTATAGTGAAAATGTGGTCTCCATGGAGAAATTTTAGATATTGGTACACAATAACTATTGAATGTTGTGTTGTATTGCTGATATGTGGTTTTCATTGATGTCAACACTATTAGAATTGTTGCATTAGAGATCCGCTTGAAGATTTGATCGAGTTATAAAGATTTGTATTCTAACAGTTTTTTTGTTACTTCAGTTTGTGTTCCTGAATGAAGATCATGTGATTCCAGTAAATTCAGTTGCTATAGATGCTTCTCTAATGTTTCATGATGCTTGTGGATGTTTCTAGTTCGTGCTCTATTTGTGTTGCACGTCCGCATTGATCGTTGTGCTCGTGATCCAAGATTTTCTCTTGCGTGTTCATGTTTTTCATGTTCTTGGTTGAAAAAGTGTTGAAGCATGTTGTGGATCTTTGAGGAATAATTAATTGAAGTAGTTCATGTTTGAGGATGTTATTTTTGATCTTCACTAGATTGTGGCCAACCTTGGTTGATTCGCATGAATAATCTTTATTGATTTGGGCTGACTATTTATATTCATTTTATTATTTATTTGGAGTTGACTTATATCGATGTAATTTCTTGTTGAGGATATATAAGAGCGATTGTTTTATCATTTGAATATATATGTGTGTGTAAAGTGTATGAGTCTTGTGTGCGAATAAAGTTTAGATCATTTGAAGGCAGAGCAAAGAGAGAAGAAGAGTGAAGAAGTGTACATGTGCTTAATCGGAACCATAACTAGGCATTAGCAGATGCTACTTTTCTCAGTTCAATGTCTGATAGATTTAATCAGAACCTTTTTGTAAGATAGTGTGTATAGTGTGTCTTCCTTTGGGCAGTAAGCCTATTTTGTATTTGAGTAGTGAGCTCTAGGTAGTGTGCTTGAATGCATGTGCATTCCCCATTCATAATTCCTTATACTTTTAACAGGGTATAATCTTGTGGATTGACCTCCATCATGGGTTTTCCCCTAACAGGGTTTCCATGTAAAAAATCTTGGTGTTATGTGTGATTTTGATGTGTTGTTCATTTATGCTTTCATGATTACTAATCAGATTTGAGAATAAGGTTAATAAGTTGAATAAGTTTGAAATTTGGTGACAACTAATTCACCCCCCTCTTAGTTGCCTGCCCATGAGTTGCCAACAATTGGTATCGGAGCTTGTGGTTCCTTGGAAGAAGTTTAATAGCCTGAGGTGATCCAAGATGACAACTTATAAGGATAGTCCTATATTTGATGGAATAAATTATTCTTTACGAAAGACCCGAATGGAGTGTCATCTGAGATGCATTGGTGAATCCTACTGGAGCATTACAAAAAGTATATATGTTATTCCACAGAATTGTCCTACTACTTCTACTGAGATCAAGGATGTTGAGTATAATATTAGGGCTAAGGAGGAATTTTTGAGTGCTTTGAGTGATATTGAGATGAAAAATGTGATCTAGATCTAAACACTACTTATGAGATCTAGAAAAACTTGGAAACCTTGTATGAAGGTGATGCTAATGTGAAGATTGCTAAGCTACAAAGTCTGAAAGGGAAATATGAAAAGTTGAGAATGGGTGATGATGAAAATGTTACTACTTTCATGCAAAGAGTAATGAACTTGTGTGTGGTATCAGATGTGTTGGTGGATAGATAGACAAATCAGAAATTGTTACTAAAGTGCTTAGATCCTTGCCTAATTCATACAAAGTCAAGGCTAGTGCTATTGAAGATATGTTGATTGGTAAGCTTACTGCTTTTTAGTTGAGTGAATTTGGTGATGCACTTCCTAAGGTTGAATCTGCATTCAAGGCCACTACTTCTAGAAGAGATAGATAGAGATATGATCTGGGTGAAAGTTTATCTAGAAAGACATTAAGTATGAGGATTAAATGAGACAGCTCGATGATGAAGAAAGAGAGCTTGAAGAACTTGAGCATTGATTGTGAAAAGAGAATCCAGAGGACAAGGTAAGTAGAAAGGAAATTTTCCTATTACATGCTTCTCTTGCAATAAGATAGGTCATTTTGCATCAAGGTGTCTTGAGAGAGTTTCCAAGCCAAGATTTAACAAGCCTAAATTCCAAAAGAAGCATTACTATGTTGCTGATGAAGGTGTGATAGATGATGAATTTGACAAAGGAAATGCAAGTGAAGATGAATTTGTGTTTATTGCTATCAAGGAAAATAATCCTATGTCTATTGAATCTATTAGTTGTACAAATGTGGAGAAAGTCATAGCTGCTCGAGTTGAAGAGAAAGATGAATGGGTAATTGACAGTGGTTGTTCTCATCATATGACAGGAGATAAAAGTAAGTTTGTGAATTTGGAAAAGTATGATGGCTGTGTTGTGAGATTTGGTGATAATACAACTAGTGTGATCCATGGAAGAGGATGCATTTCTCTTGATGGTAAGCATAATACTGATGATGTCTTGTATATTGAAGGTTTGAAGCATAATATTTTAAGTGTTGGAAAAATGGTTGATAAGGGATACAATCTTCAGGTCATGGATGGTAAGTGCAAAATATTGGGAAATTCTAGAAATGTGATTGCATCGGGTACAAAAACAAAAGGTAATATTTTCCACTTGAGTGTTGCTAGTAAAAGTTGTTTGATTGCTCAAATTGATGAAAGTTGGTTGTGGCATAGGAGAATGTGTCATCTTAACTTTGATAATATTGTCAAGATAAGTTCCACTAAGGTTGTGAGAGATTTGCCTAAGCTTATGAAACCTACTAATGCCATATGCAAAGAATGCTAGTTAGGAAAGCAAACAAGAATTTCATTTTGAAGTAAACAACAAAATTCAAATGGATTGTTGAATCTTGTAAATACTGATTTGTGTGGTCCTGCTAGAACTAGAATTTTACAAGGATATAGGTACTTCATGTTGCTTATTGATGACTATTCAAGGATGATGTGGGATACTTTCTTAAGGGAGAAATATGAAGCTCCGAAAAAGTTCAAGATCTTTAAGGCTATGGTTGAGATAGAGACAGGTCTAAAGCTTAAATGTCTGAGATCAGATAGAGGCGGTGAATTCACTTTCGGCGAGTTTAATTCTTTTTGTGAAGAGCATGGAATAAAGAGACAATTATCTGCACCACAGACTCCTCAACAAAATGGAGTTGTGGAAAGGAAGAACACAACAGTTCTAGATGAGCTGCTAGAACCATGATGTTGGAAGGAAATGTACCTGATATCTACTGGAGAGAATTTGTGAGTACTATTGTGTACAACTTAACTCAGTACAAATCAAAGGTGATACTGGTAAGACTCCTTTTGGGCTATGGACTAGTCAAAAACCTACTGTTAGATATTTCAAGATTTTTGGAAGCAAGTGTTATATCAAAAGAGATGAAGATATAGGAAAGTTTGATGCTAGGAGTGATGAAGGAATCTTTTTGGGTTATGCTACTAAAGTTAAGGCCTACCGGTGTTACAATAAGAGACTAAAGAAAATGGTTGAAAGTGCAAATGTTAAGGTTGATGAAGACTTTGGTACACTATCCAGAACCTGTGGATATGATTCTGATGATCAAAACATTAGTACAAACAAGGGTAAGAACTCAAGTCAAGTCCAAATCATTCCGATGAATCAAGAAGATCAAGAGGAAAGAGAAACTGGTGGAAGAACAAAAGAGAGATCAGAAGAGCCTGAATTTGAAGAACATTCTAAGAAGACTCCGAGGTATGTAAGGTTGAAGACTAGGAGAAATATTGCAAAAGAATATTGTTTGATTTCAAAGACTGAGCCTAACAATGTGAATGAAGCATGAAAATATGAACATTAGATTGAAGCAATGAAAGAGGAAATACAACAAATTGAAAAGAATGATACATGGATTCTTGTTCCCAGACCTAAGGATAAGAATGTAATTGGAACTAAATGGGTCTTTAGAAACAAACTAAATGAACAAGGTGAAGTGGTTAGAAACAAAGACTGGTATATATGTAAGGGATTTTCATAGATGGAAGGTATTGATTTTGAAGAAACCTTTTCCCCTGTTGCTAGAATTGAAGCTGTGAGGTTGTTTCTTGTTTATTCTGCTTACAAAGACTACAAATTTTATCAAATTGATGTCAAGTTTACTATTCTAAATGGAGAATTGGAAGAAGTGTATGTTGAAAAACCTGATGGATTCTAGTTGACTGATCAGGGAGATATGGTTTTTCGATTGAAGAAAGCATTATATGGACTCAAACAAGCCCCTAGAGCATGGTATGCCAGATTGGATAAGTACTTGGTGAAGCTTGGATTTAACAAAGGTACCGTTGATAGTAATCTGTATTTCAAGAATGATGATAAAGATTTGATTGTGGAAGTTTTTCTTGATGATATCATATTTGGAGGAGATGATAGCTTGTGTATGAAGTTTTTTAATGAGATGCAAGATGAGCTTGAGATGTCAATGATTGGAGAGATGAAATTCTTTTTGGGATTGCAAATTACTCAGTTAGATAAAGGGATCTTTATATCTCAGTCCAAGTATGTGAAAGAACTGTTGAAGAAATTTGGTATGGAAGATTCAAAGCTAGTTGGTACACCTATGGTGACTAGATGCAAGTTGACAACTGGGTAAGTGCACCAAGATGGTTCCCAAAAAAGGGGCTTAAGTGGCCACTTTTTTTCTGAAATAAGGAAATACTGACCTTGGACGTGAAATTGAGGATAACTACACTCAAAATTTTTTGATGGAACAAAAACAAGGACCGCAGTGCTCCGAGTCTACTTTCTAAACTACTAATTTATTTTGAAAATGGTTGAGATTAAGGGGTTCAAAAGAGGGACACACACAAATTGCTGTTGTTTATGTTAGAAAAACATAACATAGCAACTCTTGTGTGACTTAGAACCATGATGGACT
>VDFB02055716.1:0-37455 GCA_007258455.2 Sequoia sempervirens
ATAGTGAGAAGGTTCCAGAAGAAGTTTCTGGGATGTTGGATGAGTTTCAGGATATTGTTTATGATAATGTACCTGAGGGTTTACCATCGGAGCAAGGAAGATCAATCATCGCATTGACTTGATTCCTAGAGCTAGTTTGCCAAATAAGGCAGCTCATAGAATGACTCCAGCAGAAAATGAGGAGTTGAACAAACAAGTTCAAGAGTTGTTGAGAAAGGGTTTGATATGGGAGAGTCTGAGTCCATGTGTAGTACCTACAGTACTAGCACCAAAGAAGAATGAGGAGTGAAGGATGTGTACAGATTCCCGAGCCATAAACAAGATAACAATCAAGTACAGATTTCCCCTACCAAGGATGGATGACTTGATGGACTGTTTGAGTGGAGCTCAGTACTTCACAAAGATTGATCTAAAGAGTGGATATCACCATATCCAGATTCGAGAGGGAGATGAATGGAAGATTTCCTTCAAGACCAAAGAGGGCTTGTACGAGTGGTTAGTCATACCTTTTGGGCTAACCAATGCACCGAGCACATTCATGTGGCTCATGAACGAGGTACTAAAAGAATTTATGGGAAGTTTGGTTATTGTGTATTTAGATGATATTTTGATTTTCAATAAGATGTTGGATGAGCATCTAATGCATATTTAGAGAGCCTTTGAGAAGTTGAGAGAAGAGAAATTGTTGATTAATCTGAAGAAGTGTAGTTTTGTGAAGGAGTTAGTGTACTTGGGATTTGTTGTTTCAGCAGAAGGTCTCAAGATGGACCCAAAGAAGGTGAAGGCTATTCTAGAATGGCCTACCCCAAGCACTGCTACTGAGGTGAGATCTTTCCATGGTTTGGCTAGTTTTTATAGAAAGTTCATTAGAAACTTCAGTGGCATTTGTGGACCCCTAACTAAAACAATGAGAGAAGATAGAAAAGAATTCAAGTGGAGCACTAAAGTGGCAAAAAGTTTTGAACTGTTGAAGCAGAAGGTGACAGAGCAACCTATTCTAGCTTTCCCAGATTTCAACAAGGTGTTTCAGGTGGATTGTGATGCCACTGGTTGTGCCATTGGAGCAGTGTTGAGCCAAGAAGGTAAGCCCATTGCCTATTTTAGTGAAAAGTTAAATGATGCCAAGAGAAAGTATTTTGAATATGATTAGGAATTTTATATGATAGTTCAAGCATTAAAGAAATGGAGATATTATTTGTTGCTAAAATAATTTGTTCTATATACTGATCATCATGCCTTGTAGTACATAAATAGTCAAGGAAAATTAAACCAGAGGCATATGAAATGGGTAGAGTTTTTGCAGAGTTATACCTTTGTTTTGAAACATAGGAGTGGGAAGTCAAATAGGGTTGCAGATGCCTTAAGTAGGAGGCATACATTGATGACAAAGATGCAGATTGAAGTGGTTAGGTTCAATGAACTCAAGACACTATATGCAGAAGATCCTGATTTTGCAAAGGCTTGGAAAGCTTGCAAGGACCTTGTTATAGTGGACAGGACAAAGTGGCTGGATTTCATAATCCAGGATGGCATGTTATTTAAGGGAAGTCAATTATGTATCTCGAGGAGTTCCATGGGGGAGAACCTCATAAAGGAGAAGCATAGTGGAGGAATGGCAGGACATTTTGTTCAGGATAAGACCATTGCCATTATCAGTGAGCATTATTATTGGCCTCAGTTGTCATAGGATGTGAAGAAGTTTGTACAAAGCTGCAAGGTATGTTAGATGGCTAAAGGAGTGAGTCAGAATACAGACTTATATCAACCCTTACCTGTACCAGAGAGGCCATTGGAGGATATAAGTATGGACTTTGTTCTTAGTTTTCCAAGGACACAACGAGGGAATGATTCAATCTTTGTGGTGGTTGATAGGTTTTTGAAGATGGCACATTTCATTCCATGTCAGAAGACCCATGATGCAGTCCACATTGCTGACTTGTTCTTCAATGAGGTGGTGAGGCTACATGGTCTGCCAAAAAGTATTGTTTTAGATCGTGACACCAAATTTGTGGGGTACTTTTGGAGGGCCTTGTGGAAGAAGCTGAAGACAGAGTTGAAGTTCAGTTCTACACACCATCCACAAATAGATGGGTAGAAAAAGGTTGTTAACAGGAGTTTGGGTAACCTACTGAGATGTTTGGTAGGAGATAAACCCAAGGGATGGGACTTGAATCTACCCCAGCAAAAATTTTGGCTAAACACTGTCAACGTAAGCACTCTAGATCACCATTCCATATTGTGTAAGTGCAGGTAGCCCCTGCATCAGCTCTAGAATTGAGGAAGATGGTCCAATGAAGAAAATAAATGCTGAAGTCAGATTTTGTGAACACATCATGATATAAGCATGAGAAGGCAGAACATATTAATAAGATGAATATGCATAAGGCTACAGACTGTGAAGAGGAGGTATAAGGAGCTCAGATTGCGATGAAGTGACAGCCCACTTGGAGGAAAGGAAAAGGTTCTGGGAAATATAACAAATGAAGATGAAGAAGTTCCTCGTCCCCTATACCTTTGAAAAGGCATGATCTCAGGAACGCATATGAGGCAGAGTTGTCGGATGGATTCAACATTTCCCCTCACAGGAAGTTGAACATTACAGATTTGACAGAGTATCATGAAGGTGGCAATGAGGGAAGTACCAACGATGGAACAAAGGTGTGGGATTCCCAACACCTACTTCAGAAAAGCAAAGGAGAGATTGAAGAAATCTCAGATTGTCAAGTGTGGGAAGGGAGTACCGTGAATAGGCGATAAAGAATATCCGGTGAAATGGAAAGGAAGCGCCCGTTGAAGATTCATCCCGGTTGCCTAAGGCGAGGTTGACCGTTGATTTTCCTCCACCATCTGAGATGTGACAGGTCACTTCTCAAATTACCCTAGGTGTGTGATGCAGGAGCATCCAGTGGTGTAAGGGCAATCTTGCATCACCCAAAAATAGTTAAATTTCAAGTTTCTCAGTTTTTAGATGTTTTTACATTTTTGGATACCCTTTTCATCCTAATGAAATTCCCAATTTACAATTTTTATTTTTGTTCCCCGGGTGGAAAGATATTGCAGTTTTAGTTTCCCATATTTGCACCTAAAAATCTTCCAAGTTAGATTTGAGGCACTTCGAGTTCCCGGATCAACCCTGAAACTTGCTGAAATTGGCGTGGAAAATTTTGAGCACATTCTTGACTTCGAGACCTTTCCAACGGTTCAAACGGTTCGCGAATCGGTGTCCTGGATCAAAAGTTATGGCCCTGGGAAGTTGGCACAGTTTCTAGAAGATACAATCACAAGTGCTCTTTTGAAATTTTAACTTCATGTTGTAAATTTTTGGCGCCAAACCGCCTAAACTCAAATTTGAATGTTATTTTGGCTCCAAACTAATGAGGAGCTCTATTTATGGGTGGGTTTCTAACTTTTTAGGGGACAAACTCACATATTGCAAAAGGGTTATTCTGTAGCTGACTGTAACTTGCATGTGTTGTAGAACTTGGGGATTTGAGATCCTCTGCATGTAAGAAGCTCCATTTTCTAAATAATAAAATTATTCTCTTGTTTGTGGGTTATTTTCTATGTCTCGGGTTGTGCCCTCATCACATTCTATAGGATTAAATAAGAAAAAATGAATTTCATGAAGTTTTGACCAAGTTAAGGTGGTCAAACATACGAGTTTTTATATTTTAAAAAAGTTGTAATAAAAAATTCATAATTGATTATTTACTTGCAAAAAAATTAAAAAAATATATGCATCACATCAGGACATGAGTCCTCTACTTATACATAAAATCTTATAAAAAAAAATATTATCATTTTATTGTGGTTAGGGTGGTTAGATAGACACCTAATTCTTATTTTTTCCCTAAAATTTAAGTACCACTGCATTGAAATTTCAAATTTTCACCAAATAGATTTTTTTTTTTTAAACAAACCTATTAGTTTACAAACTACATTCAATTTGCTACAAATTATATTCTTACATATTTTATAAATAATATAGATAAATTATTCAAATTTTTATGTCAAGTTGCCTACCTCTGATTTTTCTAAATTTTGCTACAAATTCTATTCTTGCATATTTTTAAATAATATAGATAAATTATTCAAATTTTTATGTCAAGTTGCCTAAATCTAATTTTTCTATATTTTTTTCTACTTAAGGGCCTATTTGTTTCATGATGATCTTGTACATACCCAAACTAAGAAAATAACTTAAAAAACAAAATGAAATGTAGAAAAAAATGTTCTAGTGCCTAAAAAATAAGCAAATGAAGTTGATCAATGACTCATTCACCTAGGGGCAAGTGGGTCCTAGGTTAGGGTTTTTAAAATGATTTTGTAGATTTATGAGATGATTTCAATGGGTTCTAGATTTTGATTACAAACAACAAGTGATAGTTTTTTTTTGTTAAATTAATGTTGAATGAAAGTGCAAAATGTGACAAAATGACAAACGAGGAGACCTAATTTGAGGTGCAAATTTGTTTCAATTTTCAAATGCAAGTAAATTATGATGCAATGCTTTGTAAATGATTTCACAAATGATTATTTTTATTTTTTTTTCATATTTAAAGAATGTAAGGATGCAATCCTAAAACCCCTAAATGAAATGCAAAGTTAAAACAACTTAAAAAACCCTAAATGAGATTCAATTCAATGCAATGCAATAAAAATGAATGCAAGATCTAAATCTAAGGTGATAATGGACTCTAAAATTAGAAAATTGCAATGCTCAAAAGTTAGGTTCACAACAATGAAGCATATAAAAAGTAGGTTCATCAAAATGAGATAATGACAAAAGGGTTGTATGATAGACCTATTTCTCGAATTTCATTCAAGAAATGAGATCCACACAATGAAAGGACTGCCAACCTTAAGGTGAGTGAAGTCAAAGTGTGAATCTACAAATTTTGTTTTTATGCAAGGACGGGGGTCCCTATTAAACAACACTTTGGGGAGAAAGATTAAAACTAGCAAACTAACTCCAAAAACACAATCTAGAGAGTACACCTTAAAGATTAATCTCAATGCTGATGAAACTAGAAGTAAAAATGTAGATCTAAGAAAGGGAAAATGATTTGTACCATATACCAAAAGTGTTTTCTAAAAGCTTAATAAGGACTCATTTTCCCTATGGTGAATGGGTCCTGGCTAGGGCATTGTAAAAATGATTTTTTGGTTATCTTCCATTGTGTTTACACTCCCAGATCCCCAATTTTTACCAAAATCTCTTTTCATTCTTCTAAATTTTCCTCAAATAATTTTCCTTAAATGACATGTTTGTAAAAATTATCCTCAAGGATTGTATATATAATGCTACCTTAGCATATGACTATTATACTTCTTGTATTAATTAAAACTATGTTTATCATAATAATCATTATATACTTACACAAAATCATCATTATTCTAATACTAATTTCACATTTATGTTTACTTCTTCACATGTGCATTTCACTAATCATAGCACTTATAATTGGAGAAAGAAAACTTTTTCTTAAAATGGCATGCTATTCACTTATTATTGAAGTTTAGAGGACCATAATAATCCTTATAGACTTATGCACTATGACCATTCTTCTAATACTCATTTCACATTTATTTTTAATTCTTGGCATGTACTACAACTATGGAGATTTTCATAACATCTCCTCTATTATGTGCATTCCACTTTTCATAATAATTCTAATTGGCTAAAAGAACCCTCAAAAACAAATGATGTACTATTCACCTATTATTGAAGTTTAATAGAGGATCATAACAATCCTTATATTCTAACACATGATCATCATTCTAATACTCATTTCAAACTTTTTTTTACTTCTTCACATGTACTACAACTATGGAGCTTGTCCCTTCCATCAATGGCCCTCCATCTAAGATCATTTCCAACATTCCTTCTCTATGAACCATTTTCATCAAAAGCTCTTTTCACTCTCCTAAATTTTCTTCACATAATTTTCCTTACAAGACATGTTTAAAAAAATTACCCTCAGATATTTTATAGAAGATGCTACCTTAGCATATGAATATTATACTTCTTTTATTAATTAAAACTACGTTGATTTTAATAGCTATTTATCCATTCATTCTCTATATACCATTTTCACCAAAAGCTCTTTTCACTCTTCCAAATTTTCTTCACATAATTTTCCTTACATGACATGTTTGGAAAAATTATACTGAAAGATTTTATAGATGATGCTACCTTAGCATATGACTATTATACTTCTTTTATTAATTAAAACTATGTTTATTTTAATATCTATTTATCTATTCCTTCTCTTTGTACCATTTTCACCAAAAGCTCTTTTCACTCTTCCAAATTTTCTTCGCATACTTTTCCTTAAATGACATGTTGAGAAAAATTATCCTCAAAGATTTTATATATGATGCTACCTTAGAATATGACTATTATACTTATTTTATTAATTAAAACTACATTTATTTTAATACCAATTTATCTATTCCTTCTCTATATACCATTTTCACCAAAAGCTCTTTTCACTCTTCCAAATTTTCTTCACATAATTTTCCTCTAATGACATGTTTGAAAAAAATATCCTCAAAGATTTTATATATGACGCTACCTTTGCGTATGACTATTATACTTCTTTTATTAATGAAAACTACGTTGATTTTTATACCTATTTACCTATTCCTTTCTTATTACACCTTATACAATACTACATTTTATCCATTCTTTTATTTCTAGTCATGCTTATGCCCACCCAACCATCATGATTATAATTCAATAAAAAGAAATTTTAAAATCATATATAATTTATTCGTATTATTTGATTTCACACCTTAAAATATACAAAACAATAAGTATTCTTTAAACTAGATTCAGATTGCAAAGAACCAAAGTAGAGATTTAACCCTTTCGAGACTTGGTGATTCACCCTATGCATACATCAAATTCTATGTTTTCCGTTGCATTTCTATTTTAGTGCACTAAATTCAATAAAATCTGATCAAAGCTATGATACAAATGTGTTACTAAATTCAATATAATCTGATCATAAATTATGACAAAAATTGGTTACTAAATTCAGTATAATCTTATAAGAAGCTATGACACAAACTGGTTACTAAATTCAACGTGACATTTTCAATGACGATTGCAGTCGGCCAATTTATAGTTTCAACTCCCAGCACGGCGTTTTAAAGAAGACTTTTGAAAAGTATGCACGTACTTCTTCATTTGATTTCGTTATTTACATCAATTATTTCATCTGTTTAATGGAATATATTTCAGGCAGTGTATAACTTGATTAAATTCTCACCAAGTCTTTCGTCTTTTAGCAGGTTGGATTTTAAATGATAAAAAGTTTCTAATTCTGGTGAGGATGTTACACAAGACATTTGAAAAGCTTGTACGTCCTTCTTCAGTTTCCTTCGTTATTTGCGTTCATTTCTGACTCATATTTCATTTGTTTAATTGAATATATTTTCAGGTAGTGTATATGTTGCTAAAAGTCTCACCAATGTTTTTGACTTTAATAAATTAGTTTAGCTATTCTGTGTTTTAAAATGTTTGAATTGAATTATGAATAGTTTAGTTCAATTTATTTTTTATGTTGCATTTAAGCCTCCTTATCCTACTCCATATCATATTGCACCCTTTGCTCATATTTATAATATTCCTCGTCATTTTATTCACATTAGTTCATAGTTATATTATATTGGATGAGCCATATGGCATTTATAATTTATTTTGTATTTGATTCATTCTTTTTAGACTTGATTATATTTCTATTTTAATTTTGTTCGCTTCAATAAGTTTGGAATAATAATATGTGTCTTATTTTAAACAATAAGAGTTGAAGAGATAATTAAAATAACGTAATATATATGCATTTTGGTTGTTCTATATAATTTTCTATGACTCATACTTTTGCCCATTCAACAATCATGATTATAACTAAATAAAAAAAACAAATTCAAAACTATATATAACTTATTTGTATTATTATTTGATTTCACACTTTAAAATGTACCAAACAATTTAAAAAATTTCAACCAGATTCAGACTGCAAAGAAGCAAAGTACAAATTTAACTCTTAGCAGACTTGTGATTCAATGTATGAATACATCACATTCTATAATTTCCATTACGTTTGTATGTGAGAGTAGTAAGTTCAAACTATGACAAAAAGTGGTTGCTAAATTCAATGTGACATTTTCAATGACAACTGCAGTTGTTTACTTCGTTTATTCAATATTTCATTGACGTTCTTTTTCAACTCTGATATTTCATGAGTTTAATTTTTCTTTTAGCAGGTTGGATTTTAAACGATTTTTATATGTTTATAATATTAGTAGATATTGTTTTCAACGATTTTTTTTTTTTTAATTTAAAATGTTTAAAGTTATGAATCTGCATATCATAAATCGGGACTTCATCCTCAATAACCACTCAACAATACTGCCTTTAAACCATCACACTACATCAATAGTGATAAATAAAATTACGGAAGCCACAGCTGACATTAGTCACAATTTTCAACATTTTCTGACTCTTCTAGAAAATAATAAATATTATAAAAGTTCATAAATATATTTGAAAGTTATTTTATTTTGTATGTTATTTTTTATCTTAATTTATTTTCATTTTTATTTTAAGAAATTAATATATATTTATATTATTATTATAATAGTTTTATTTGTGAGTATTAATATATTTTTTAAAGAATTTAATATTTTTTATATTTACAAAATTAATAATTATTTCTCTATTAAATAAAAATAATCAGTTAATTGTATTTGTAATATATAATATTTATTTGTTGAAAAAGTAAAATAAAAAATATATATATTTATTAAGTTTTTTAATTATGTGTTTTTTTATATTTAATTATTAATTTTTATTTTTTAATTTAGGTTTGTTGTGTTTTAATTTTGACCTACACACTTATTCTATGAGACTTTGTTCTTTATTGTTAGTATAAAATGTTGTTTGATAAAATTAGGTCTCTAACTAAGACATAAGAAAGACTAAAATTTTAATCTTTGCATAACAAATCCTCAAAGGTTTTTGTTAACATAACTTTATTTCAATATCCAATATCATAATGGAAGTATAAATTTTGAGGGTAGTTGACTATCGTAGATAGAATCATGAAAAGTATGACATAATTGCACATCACCATACTTGACAAAAGGGAAGGCCTTAGACACACACAAAGAATATCACTCATCATTAAGATCTAGTATTTTTAATATAGGATTTGTGAGTAAATAATATTATGTAGTAAAAATTAAGATCATCAATTTTCATTTTTGTCAAGTTATAGGCAATCTTAACTCTATCAATATTTTTCATTATTAAAATCAACTATTATATTTATTAAGGTTAAATTTATATTGATTATTATATTATTTGTCATACCTAAGTCATAGGTATTTGTTATTATATGGCTTTCTATACTTACATTTTAGATATTAATTATTATATTGTTTTTTATACCTCGATAGTTTACACATATACAAACCTTAATGGACTATAGTATTTTAATTATTCTATTGATATTTGAGTAATCAAACTTTTAAAACTTCTCTAGCTTTTCCCCTTTTGTTTAATACATTTATTTTGGTTTTTATTTTTTTAATATAATATATTTAATCTCTATTTCATGTCTAAAAATTTATTATGTTTGATGTGGAAAAAGAGATCCTAGGTCTAGCAAATATATTATTAAGTTCAATCTTTCTTCACATCAACATTATAATCCAATATGGTACAACAAGGTTATCAAGATTGGATATCAATGTTGAAGGAAGACCAATGTGTCCTAGACTTGGATTTTATTGCTTTGAAAATTGATTGAATTTTATGTGAATTTATTGACCTAATTAGACTAATGAACAAAATTTAAAAAATACAAATTATTCACACAGATGAAACTATAAATTGAAGAAATCAAAGCAAATATGAGAGAGTCAAATTCCTATGCACCTATCATAAAAATATGGAGCAAAATTCATTAGTCGAGGGTGTGGGCACCCTTGATTGAGGATTATTATTTTTTATTTGCAAAATCTTGTGCTATAAAATATAAGTCTACATTGGTTTTTCCCAATTTGTAACCTTCCATCTTTGGAACTAAACCTACATAATCATCAAAAAGAGAGGAAAATGAGTGCCTACATAGGAGTTTTCCTTATTTTTAAACCCTCTTTTTGGTATTTCTACCTCCAAAAATAGGTGATTTATTGATGGATAAATTGTGTGCTCTGAACCTTACATGTGTCTAAGGCTTTGATGAGCTAAAATATAATGTAAATAATAAAAATCCTACTCAAATGTATTATTTAAGGATTTGTAAGTGACACACTCAAGATAAACCAAAGAGAAAGTCAAATACCCAAGGGGGAATCAAAATACAAAAATATCTTGCATAGGGTAGCAATGGGATTAAAGTTTGAAGATGAGAACAAACTAAAAATAAGTAATTAGGAATTTGAAGGAAGAAAAATGTCATCTCCAAACATAGATTCCACCTATTTTTTCCAATGGCATCAAACTCCAATCATTATGATAGCTTGAATAAATCTTAAAATTCCTTTGTAATTCTATAGTATAGGATGCATAACATGGTAAGCTTTGTTGTAATGGTAGAATATTGAACCAAATCTAAAAATATAAATTATTCACATAGATGAAACTGTAAACTCATGAAACATAAGTAGATATGACCTGTTATAAGAAGAGAAAAAAATCAAAGTGAATTCATTTTTTTACTATCGCATTTCCTCCATCTATAGCTTCCAAACCCTTCCAAGGCACTCTCATGTTATTGGGAGCCAAAATTCCATTGTTTCTTCATTGAATCTTCACTAATTCTTCACCAAAATTCTGTCACATCAAAAGGGAGCTCAAAAGAGTAAGCTTTAATTTTTTTTTGAAATTGTTGTTAAATAGGTAGATTTAATTTTTTTTATGTTAATTTATTTAAGGATTTGTTCTAATCCACCTCATTCTCCTCCTCAAAATCCATCTCCTCTGAGCATGACAAAATACCTGATGAACAACCACCCCAACGAACTCCTCCAACAATTCCTCAACATTCTCCTAGAACTCAACAAAATTTAATGGGGGAAATTGGAAACAAAAATAAAACAAATTGAGGAGTTAATTGCAAGGTTGAACGATCTTGTAAGTTCAACCTCACAAAAAATTGTGCTTACAAATTCACTTCAATCTACGTTAACACACGTAGATGCAATTAGCAATCAATTAAGTGGTTGGGTGGATAAGAGATGAGAGTATAAATATTTTTATGCAAATAAATTTTCCTACACACAAGTCAAAAATGAAAAAATTACAAAATTTGACTTGTGTTTACTATTCACTAACCCACGTACAAATCAACCTCTTCACCTTATAAAAAAATAGGTTTATTTTTCATAGTTTCAACCACCAAGGGATAAAGGACAATTTTTGGTAGAGGTGGTGGATGTTTTTTGACCATTCTCCATGCAACAACAATGAGCTCCTACAATATTTCTTCAAGAAACTCTACTGCGAGTTTGTCCTCAACAAAATCCCCAACTATTTTGATATGCGGTACTTCTAGGGTAGAGTTGGTGGGTCAGCACAAGATAGACAGGTGGCATATCTTGATTCTAAGTGGCTAACTAGATGAGCACTCACCAAACCAACTTATGAGCATATGGCCATCCCTTCCATTGTAAAAGAGAGTGTTCAGGTTTAGACTATATAATCTATTAGTTCTCTAGCCTAGAGTATCATAGACTGTGTTAGTCCTATAGTACTGCATGAGTCAAGGGAGACTTTGAGGGGTATGGTTCCACTGCATATTTTTTAGGCTTGTGGGTCCACCTATACATATGACCCCATAGATAGTAAGTAGGCTATTGTGTTGGCTATGTCTGTAGTTGACCAATTAGCGATGACAACACCAATTTAGTTTAATGATTGTAATGAAATTTCAAGGCCATAGTGTTCATACTATTTTCATTGGCCCTCCACCTTCGTATTACTCCATGACATCTATTATCGAGGTATGTAACTAGTAAATGATTATAAATATTAGTTGTGAATAGCATTTTTATATGAATTGTATTCTAATATATAATTTTGGATTTTGAATAGGTTAATATTGGAGATTTCATGACAACACCTCCTAGTTGTGGTGTAGTTCAAACCTTCACTCATGTAATAGAATAAAGAGTTTAACTAATGAATTTTACTTAATAGATTTGTGTAGTTTATATTCATATTATTGATTATATTTCATTGCACATATTTCAAACTCAAAGCATTACTTCACATTGCATAACTAATAACTACATGTTGATAGATGACAAATTTTCAATTACAATATAGTTTTTTAGAAAGTCAACATATTAAGAAGTGATGCAATTACTTCACATAGCATAACTAATTACTAGGAGTAGTTGCAATTATATTTTCTTGTCATGGCATTCCATGAGACCACATTTTATTGAGGGATTTTTTCAAATAGTTCACTACCTTGTCTATGTTGTGGATGCTTTGAAAAAATCTATCAAATCATAATAGTAAGGAATAACATAGAAAAGGAAATGAATTGTTTGAAAAAATGCCTCAAAGAAATGTGGTCTCATAGTGATGTCTGTCACCATGAGACCATATTTCTTTGAGGAATTTTTTCAAACAACTCATTTCCTTGTCTATGCTACCACATTTTCCATACATGCCTACCAAAGAATTTTATCAAATAATTAATTTCCTTGTTTCTATGGCTAAAATCCTAAAATAGGTGCTTTCCAACAAACTATGGATGCTTGGAAAAAATATATCGAAGCATTATAGTAAGCAATAGCATAGACAAGGAAGTGAGTTTTTTGAAAAAATGCCTCAAATAAATGTGGTCTTATTATGATGGAATGCCATTCCATCACCATGAGACCACATTTCTTTGAGGAATTTTTTCAAATAGCTCACTACCCTAAGAACAGATAATCCTCTTTAATAAAATCAAATCATTTTAAGGTCTTGGATTTAATCCTCAAATATAATCACATCCTCTATCTTCATCCTTAAATCCTATTCTTCCAATACCCAAGTTCATTTCTAATCCATTATCCTAATTTCCATCCTCATCCAAAATCAATACCAATCTTTCTTCCAATCAATCCTCCACCATGTCTAACCATCTAATCTATCCTCCATCCAACCTAATCTATTCTAATCAAACTTCATCCATTCCTACCAATCCCAACCATAACGATGATGAGAAGGATATCCTTTTTTAGAAACCCGAATGTAATCTACTAGTCCCAATTTTCAATCCATTTTCAGTAGATGAAATGCTCCAATTTTTAACCAGTCCCTTATCCAAAGATCCTCTGAAGTCCCATTCATATCATCCCCATACACCACCACTAATTTTATCCTCACCTACTACTTCTATAATTATAATGATTCCATTCTTAGATTTCTCCTTCGAAATGGTGATAAGATTCCATCATCGCTACCATCATCCAATCCTAATCCATCTTCTCTTGCTTATCCTTCCCCTTTCTTTGACAATGAAAACCAATCCTTTAGCCAAAATTTCCCTCCAAATCCTTTTCAAGGTCCTCATCCTCATCCTCAATTTACCAATCCATGGAAGGTTCCACCTATTATTTCACTTGTTCATATCCCACATCCTTCAAATGCACATCACCCCACTATTACCAAGCAAATTTATCTAATTTCTCTCATAATAACTTCCTCCAAGGACTATTTGTAAAGGTGGCTATCTCCCCAATCAAAAATAAAGTGGTGCAATCTTCCCATATCATGCACATCCACCTTCATCACTCGACATCAATATAAACCCTAATACCCTAAATCTTAAATGAATCCCCTATAAACCCATCTATCCAAGTTTAAGAGTCTATAAAACCTTCCTCCCTCATCACACCATCCATATCAAATGAACTATGTCCATCTCCTAATCCAAATCATGCTAACATAGATTCCCCTCCATATAAAGATCAAGGAAAACCTTATCCTCCATCAGATGATCCCCTTCCATCTCATGATCCCATTTCCAATCAAGAACATATCCCTTCCATATTATCTAATGATATCTTTCTATCTCAAGAGAAAGATATCCTTTCATCCCCCTCTCACAATATCCTCTTCCCCACTTCATCTAATTACATCTTTTAGCATCCAGATCAAAGTACCTATTCCACTCCATTGTATGATTTCTCTCACATTGTGGTCTTAAAGTACACCTTCCACCCCATCTAATGATTTTCTTCCCCTCATGATCAAAACACCTCCCCTCTTCATGTCATGACCCCCCTCCATCTCATAACCAAGACCACACTATACTATCCACCCCATACCAAAATAATTTTATAAAGAAGGCAATGAACTATTTGAAAAAGTGCCTCAAAGAAATGCGGTCTCATGGTGATGAAATTCCATGAAAAACAAATTTATCATGACATGATTCCATCACCACGAGACCACACTTCTTT
This sequence comes from Sequoia sempervirens, assembly GCA_007258455.2. Classification (NCBI taxonomy): domain Eukaryota; kingdom Viridiplantae; phylum Streptophyta; class Pinopsida; order Cupressales; family Cupressaceae; genus Sequoia; species Sequoia sempervirens. Next base: position 14,479 of record VDFB02055716.1, read on the forward strand.
GAGGCATTTTTTCAAATAGTTCACTTCCTTCTCTATGCTACCACATTTTTCATACATGTCTACCAAAGAATTTTATCAAATAGTTTGTTTCCTTGCTGCTATGGATAAAAGCCTAAAACAGGTGCTTTCGAACAAGCTATGGATAGGGAAAATAGTAAGCATAATAGTAAGAAATATATAGTTCAATAAGTACTCAAAAATTTTTTGATTATCTCATACATTATAAGACATAACCTACATCACTATTCTAGTTTTTGTGATTGATTAATGTTTTCTTTTATTTTCAACTGATGGAAACAAAAACACCTCCCAATGTTTATAGGGAAATGGAGTGTGGTGTATCTTGTGTAATAGACAGGTCAAAGGATCTCATGGGGGTATGAGGTAGATTAGTAAATTTCAAATTGCATTTGTTGTTATGGCTATTTATTATTGAAAAATAAAATTATTATTGATTTGTAGTTTAATTTCTATTTGAACGGTTTCTATAGGACTTTGGCATGCCAGATCCTGAGCATGTGGATCTTCTACTTGAGGAGAGTGATTGTTTGGCAGTGGTATTTGCTAAATATATCATTTTTTATAATGTAATTTATATATATTAATGTCTTTACTTGTTATTGTAATAGTTGAATCTTGATTAGGAACTAAATAGGAGGAGAATCCCTCGAGTTCAAAGTAAACAAGTGTCATATGCATCACCATCCACCTAACCAACAAAGGCCACTTGTCTGCTTCCTTCACCTTGAGGGCTATGAATTTTGATTGGCTTCCTTTGAACTATATGTCTATATGAAATTTTTGGACATATTTTGTATTACATATACTTGACATCATATTCCTATATGGCACTCTTGTAAGCCTATATGGCTATTTTGTATATATTTTATTCTTATATCGACATATATTGATCTATGCCTACATGGCTATTTGGTTATACAAATATTTTTTATTGATGATGTCCATATTTGTATTATAAATCCACACTTCACTTGATATTTATAGATGGTTTACTTCAAATATTTAAAATCTAAGTGTTTTCCATGCACTCTTATTTTCTATCATTGTAAATGTATAATAAAGTTTGAACATTATTCTCCTATAAGATTATTGAACATTAAATCAATCATATGAATATAGTAATGCTTCATGCTTCATGTGCTTAATAGAGTAAATTAATGTGTATGCTTGATTCTTCATGCTTAATGCTTCATGCTTCATGTGTATAATTCATGCTACCATTCTCTTGTATGCTTCATGATTCATGTATTACATAGTGAAATAAAGAAAATAGGGTGTGCCCACCTTTTAGGAGATGGACAATTTAGGAAACCCTATTTTGCTCTAGTTCATTCAAGGAAACCTTAGAGATCTCAATCTAATAGTTCAACTGAGAGAAGGGTATTTTCTATAATGTCTCTTAGGGTGTGATTAAAGACAAAAGGAGGTTCACCACTAAGTAAAGGCTTAGAAAGAAGGAAATGTAAATGATATGAAAATCTAGCTATGTAACCTAGAATATGAAACTTCAAATCAAAATAATAAACTTAGAATGAATAGAGGTGCACCTAGAAAACTGAAGAAGCACTAAACAAGGTCTATAATCCCAAAATTTTGACTTTTAATGTACACTAGGACTCATATGCCAGTTGGGAAATTTAGTCCCAATTTAGGGTTTTGGGTTGAACCTGAAATCTATAATTGGTAAACTAAGATCTATAGAAAATGACTGAAAAGTGGTATAGTAGGACTCATATGTCCAAGGTGGTGATTTAGTCCTAGTATTAAGGTTGATTTAAAACTCTAAGATCCTCTAGTCATCTCCTATATCTTCTCTCCTATCTGACCTCCGAATCTAAGACTCTAAATTCTGACATGTAGCTGACTCTCCATAATCTTGCAAGAAAGGTGACAACTTTTACAACTTTCTACAATCTTTCTCTTCAATGAATCTTCAACCTAAATCTGGAAATCACACATCAAAGAGATAGAAAAATGTTTTTTTGTTAGTGGATAGGGGATTTCCTTGGTCAAACTTAATTTTGGTAATCAAACATTGAAATGAAATCAAATAGAATGAGGGAATGACAAATGAACAATATGTAATGTTGTAGCTCACGGAACCCTTGTAAAAAAGGAGCCTACAATCTTGTATGAAATAGCTAGCATGAATGTAGATGTTGACTTTTGATTGTATGTGATGAATCTTGACTTGAATGCTTACTTGAATCATGAAACCCTACATCACAAATGTTAGCTAAAAAACAAACATGATACATGACAACTTCGACATGATTTTTGAATCTTGAATATAGTTCTAAAATTCTTGATAATCAGCTCTTGAGTGCTCTTGATCTCATAAACTTGGTAGCATACTTTAATAATGGAATTTCTAGGAGAAAATATATGGAATAAACTTGTTTTTATACTTGTTTATTCCAAATTTTCCAAAATTACAACACTACAAGCTGACATTAGATCTAGAAGAATAAAATGCAACCAAGAATTTAGATTTAAAAGAGGTCCAAGCTAAGCGATATTTATATGCTAGTTGGGGTGTATGAGTCCCAGTAGCCTAGGCTTGGGACACAAATTTCAAGAAATGTTAATTTTTATGCCAAATTCAAGTTCAGGCCCCAAAACTTAGGTGGGACCCATATGCCCAAGGTGGTGTATGAGTCCTAGATCACTAAATATAGGACACACAACCCAAAGACATTAAATTAAGATTGGTCCTTTGATATGTGTCAAAATTATCCTCAGAAAGATGCATTAAATAAGGCTTTTAGATTAAAAAAAAAAATAGGACCAAATAAGGCATAAACAAGCCCAATTTTAATAGGTATGGCCCAAACAAGTGTGAAAATGTGAAACAAATATTTTTGCAATGGGGGTTTTTCTTGCACTTCTAAGGTTTTAAACCTAAAAGGAGAGAGATACAAAAAATCTTAATGGCTCACTCAAAAACAAACCCTTCAGATTGCAATGCAAATGATATTGAAATCTATCAAAGGGTATTTTCCTAAAGGTTGAACACTGATAAAATAGATTCACTATCAAATGTAAACCTAGAAAATGCAAGATTTTTTTAAAACATAGTGTGATATGCAAAATAACCTAGAAATGCAAGTAAAATGTAACAAAAAACTACAAAACTAGAAATGTGCACCTGGGAAACTAAAGAAGGAAAAATTGAGATATGGAATCTTAAAAAATATGTTGTTAATGCCAACTGCATATGCCAAATTGGCCGACTTAGTCCTGCTTCAGGAAGACTATGCCATAATAGGTTTTAGACAAATGGGTACTCAAATCTGCAAAATTCTTGTTTAAGCCTGGGCAATGGGACTCATTCACCACTAATGGTGAATTAGTCCACTTTCAGATTACTGAAAATTCAAAAGTAGAATCTATAGCTCTCGGTCCACACTTCTTCTCCTAGTTTAGAACCGGGTCCGAAACTATCAAATTTGACCTATAGGTGTTCTCCAAGCTTCTCTTAGGGTTTTCACAACTTTGAATGAATTTAACAACTTGATGGAAACTTTTCCAATCTTGCTCTTTGAAAAAATTATAACCAAGACCTGCAACTCACATGTAAAGAGAGGGAAAAATTGTTGTAGGGTTAGTGAATAGGGGTTTTCCTTGGTCAAACCCTGAGTTGGTAATTAAACCCTAGAAATGAAAATGAAATATGGAAATAGAATGATGAATGAAAAAAACAATTTTACAACTCACCAAACCCTTGAAGTAGAATTTTGCAAACATGCAAGTGATAGCTCCAATGGATGTAGACTTGAAAATGCTTAAAATACTTAGAATGCTTTAGTGATTGATTAGTTGATTTTTTGGGGGTGAAATGAGTAGAAAAACCTTGTATTTATACTTGATATATATAAATAATTCCTAAAAATATCGCATCATAGGCTGACCTTAGATATTAGAAAATAAAAACCGCAAGATATTTTAATTGATTTTGAATTTTGGGCCAAAGGGGACTCATTCGCCCCTAATAGTGAATGGGTCCCACCAAAGGCATTTAAAGTGAGTTTCAAAATTTAGGTATTTTAAATGATGTTTATTGGGATTATTTTCAAAATTACACTTAAGTGAGGCCTGTAGATGTAAAATGGGGACAATTAAACCATAAGAAAGGTCAAATTATTAATGACAAGCCTAGAAAGTGAGAAATTTTGTTACAACACTTTGAAATAAGGCTTGGTAAATGATAAAAAGAGATTATTTAGGTTAAATATATTAATAAGATCCTAGAAAAGTGTCAAGGTGTTTTACAACACTTCACAACACTTTTGCAAGGCATCATAAAATTCTTATTAGTTCACAAGGGCCCAAGACCTAATGTGAATGTGTTAACCACATTACAACACTTAATCAAGGAAAAAATAAGCCAACATTCACAAGAAAGACCCAAATGAGCATGAAAATGTCCAAAGATCCATTTTTCTATGCTACATTTAGCCCCCACTTTAGTGAGAGGAGGAGACTATTTCAAACTCACACTAAAGTAGCTGAACACACACATCAAGAGGGATCTGAATGCACCTATGCTGGCAAGATGAAACAACAACAATCAAGAGGGGTGATCAAGCCCCCAGGATCAAGATCAAAAAGAAAACTAAACATAAGCACAAGGGAACACACATGAAAATGATATAAAGAGTAGCAACAAGGCCAATCATACACTGCCAAAGATGAAAAGGAGAAAAGGAAAGGAAAGAAAGAAAAGAGAGAATCAGATCAAGCTTTGATCATTTGTCCATCCTAATGTGGATCAGATCTAGGCTATTTGTCTGGGAAATGTATACTCACTCTGAGGTGATGAAACTCATGGTTGTCCATTGGGTGAGAAGTCCAAGGTGAGAAACATACACTCATGGATGATATGCGCTCACACACACGCAAGTGGCTATGGGGAAATTCATTCCTCAGAATGGGCTTCCTGCTCAACCATGCCAAAGTTATACCTCCTAATAACTTTAATAAGGTGCCACAAAAGAAAATGGATTTTCAAGCTTCATGAGTCAAGAAAAACTTCATATGCTTGAAGCTCATGAACAAACGTGATGGAACCATAGGCATGCAAGTTGTGTTATGCAAGGTGGCCATATAAAAAATACAAAATGAAAAGAATGTTCAAAGGAGTCTTGCTTAGTTCATGTGAGGTATTTAATTTAGGGAACATTGTGCCTAATGTCTCCAAGAGAGGATAGATCAAAGAATACAAAATTCTCAACTTAGGGTATGCAATGTGTCACATCAAGCCACTAAGATGGATGTAATATGCTAAGATAGATCATGCTCATGAAGGACACTATACCCAATGTCATCCACAAAGCAAACAAACACATCGTATGAAGTAAGAAGGATAAACTAAGAACCAAGAAAAGGAAAAATGAAAAAGAATAATTCCAATGTATTCCCCCCTTTAAAGGAATTTCTAAACACCATACTATGAGCAATTACTTTAAAGTAGCAAATAAAAAATGCTAACAAGAAAAAACAAGACATGAGAGCCAACTTGGAAATCCCTATGTCGAGTCATATGTTTTTGAGTAAAGCTACATCATGCAAGAGAAAAAGAAAAGAGAGGGATTTCCCCCAAAATGAAAAATCCAAATACATAAGGGATCTATGGATTTGGGGTCACTATGTTCTTTGCTACAATGTTTTGTAAAGAGCTCACAACTATCATCATCCCCTAAATACATAGAAATGGAAGGACACAAAGAGAGCAAAAACAAAGAAAACCTTTTGGTCAACATGGAAGAAACATAGGGTGTATCGACACCTTGCATCATCCCCAAAAGAAAAACACAAGAGAAATGAAAAAGAAAGGGCAAAAGACAAAGGAAAATATATTTGGTCAACATGAAGGAGACATGAATGTCTCAATGCCTTATATTATCCCCAAAAGGAAAACACAAGAAAAAGAAAAGGAAAATAAAAGGAAAAGAAAAAGAAAATCCTTTTGGGTCAACATGAAAGAGACATGAATGTCTCAATGCCTTGCATCATCCCCAAAAGGAAAAACACAATAAAAGGGAAAAGGAAAAAAGGTGAAAGAGATGCACGACATATGGAAGAATGAAGGTACAAATATAGGAATTTGAAAAAGAGAGAGAACATCAAATAGAGCATCACGAGGGATTACATTACACACATGCAAGCACACAAAAGAAAATGCAAAAGACTAGTAAGGAAAATGTGAATCATCCATTGAGCAAGTCATTTGCCTCCCAATCTCAATCTATATAAGTAGAAGGTGAACAACATAGCTAAGGGACAATGGAAAATGCATTACTAGGAGAAGCCTAGCAACTTCTTACCCCCTCTAAGTGTGAGAAAAGTATGAGATGAGATAGGTGATGAGAAAGGTCATGTAATATTGAGAATAGAATGTTCTACAACTATTACATGACAAGGAGTAGGAGAGTATGTCATGGGATCACTGGATAGCAAGCCATCGAAGTGATACTTGCTCAATATTTCTTTCAATGTACGACACTCATCACTACTATGTCCAAGAACACAATGATATGCACAATGCAGAACTTGGGAATCTTTAGGATATATCACCAACCTATGCACAAGTGGTAATATTATGAGTTTTTTGTTTAATATTATTTCTAATTCCCTTTCACTTTCAGGTGGTGGATGCAGAGGAAACTTTAGTTTTTGTAATTTGTAAGGCCACTTGGATTTACTAGATTCACCCTTTTTTCTAATTGAAGGAGGAGGACCCAATGGGATCCTTTCATCCTTGTCATTGTTAACAATCAAGGGTTGCTCTCTAGGAAGGAAATTGAGGTCGAGGGGAGAATCAAAGATCATTGTACCATCATCACGAAGCCTTTAGATATTCTCTAGGAGGCTTGTTTTTATGAGGGGGATCTTGATAGCCTATTCCCTTGGTATTTTCATCAGTTGGTAATTGCTCTAAGAGTTGATGTATTTCATGTTCACTTGTTGTGCTACATCCTTGTTTGCTCAAGATAGTGAAGCCTTTTCCATATGTGTCTTTAAGGTTGATGGGAGTATTTGTTACTTTATTATCATAAAATGGTTGAGTGTTTGCTTGTTTAAAGGAACTAGGTTCACCTTGTTTAAGGAACTTAGGTTCAACTTTTGTTTCAGGATGTAAGTAACCAAACATCTCAAGAGGTGGTATTGTAGGAAGATGTGGTTGGTTCATGGATGGATAAAAGGATGCATTAGCTTCAAGGTTGTAAAGGAAATCATTTAGGAACTTATTCATGTTGTCATCATCTTCTCCAATGATGTCAACATCATGAGGAGGACATTCATTAGGAGTTGAAGGAGCATGAGTGAGTTCAATGTCATTAGGATCAGTTCCAAAGGCACAACTTGACACATCCACCAAGGACTTTAAGAACATCCAAATCTTATTAAAATAGATATCCATGATGAAAATTTTAGATTGCAAAAGATGAATGAAATTAAACTAAATGCAATAAATTGAATGAAACAACAAATATGGAAAATGAAATAGAAAGGTAACGATAGAAAATAGAAATTCAGAAAGTGAAGATTAAATGCCAGAAAATGTAGTGAAAAATATGCAACTAGATTGATTCACCCAGGCTAGCAAATGAGTCCAAGTAATGATTTTTTTGAAAATTTACAGAATTTTGAATTGGGTTTTATGGTTTTTAAGTTTTCTGATGCAAATATGGTATGGAAATGCAAAATTCTATGGGTTTTTTAATAAAATTAAGTGCAATAATGCAAGATAAATGAAGTTTTCACTAATGGTAATTTTGAAACTCTAAAATGCAAATTAAACAATGCAAAATGCAATGAAATGTTAACGTAGGCTATTCCTAGGATGTAAATTCATTCTAAATCAGAAATATGATTCATTAAATGAAGGTTCAGCAAAATGAACCAAAGATTTTTGGAATGGGGGCTTCTCTTGCATTTCTAGGGTTTTAAACCTAAAAGGAGAGAGGTAACAAAAATCTTAATGGCTCACTCAAGAAAAAACCCTTGAGATTCCAATGCAAATGAGATTCAAATCAGTCAAATGGGATTGTCCTAAAGGCTGAAAACTGATAAAAGAGATTCACTATCAAATGTAAACCTAGAAAATGCAAGATGTTTGAAAACATAGTGTGATATGCAAAATTACCTAAAAATGCAAGTAAAATGTAACAAAAAACTAGAAAACTGGAAATGTGCACTCGGGAAACTGAACGAGGTGAAGTGGAGATCTAGAATCTTAAAAAATATGTTGTTAATGTCAATTAGGACTCATACGCCAAGCTGGGTGACTTAGTCCTGCTTTAGGAAGACTATGTTGGAACAGGTTTCAAACAAATGGGTACTCAGATCTACAAAATTATCATTTAAGCTTGGGAAGTGGGACTCATTCACCACTAATGGTGAATCATTCCACTTCCATATTTCTGAAAATTCAATAGTGGAATATGTAGCTCTCGGTCTACATTTCTACTCCTGGTTCAGATCTAGGTCTGAAACTATCAAATTTGACCTCTGGGTGTTCTCCAAGGTTCTCTTAGGGTTTTAACAACTTTGAATGACTTTAAAAACTTGATGGAAACTTTTTCAATCTTACTCTTTGACAAATCTATAACCTAGACCTACAAATCACATGCAAAGAGAGGGAAAAATTGTTGTAGGGATAGTGATTAGGCGATTTCCTTGGTCAAACCTAGAGTTGGTAATTAAACCCTAGAAATGAAAATGAAATATGGAAAGAGAATGATGAATGAACAAAAGCAATGCTACAACACACCAAACCCTTAAAGTAGAATTCTATAAACATGCAAGTGATAGCTCCAATGGATGTAGACTTGAAAATAATTGAAATACTTAGAATGCTTGAGTGATTGATTAGTTGATTTGTTGGGGTGAAATGAGTAGAAAAACCTTGTATTTATACTTTATTATACCATAATTCCTGAAAATACCACATCACAGGTTGACCTTAGATCTTAGAAAATAAAAACCCACCAAAATTTTGAATTGATTTTGAATTTTGGGCCAAAGAGGAGTCATTCATCCCTAATGGTGAATGGGTCCCACCTAAGGAATTTAAAGTGGGTTTCAAAATTTAGATATTTTAAATGATTTTTATCAGGATTATTTTCAAAAATACACTTAAGTGAGGACTGTAGATGTAAAATGGAGCCAATTAAAGCATAAGAAAGGTCCAATTATTAATGACAAGCCTAGAAAAGTGTGAAATTTTGTTATAAAACTTTGAAATAAGGCTTGATAAATGATAAAAAGATATTATTTAGGTGAAATATATTAATAAGATCCTAGAAAAGTGTGAAGGTGTGTTACAACACTCACAAAAAAATTGCAAGGCATCATAAAATTCTTGTTAGTTCACAAGGTTCCAAGAACTATTGTGAATGTGCTAACCACATTACAACACTAAATCAAGGAAAAACTAAGCCAACTAATGAGCCTTAAAAATACTCATAGTTTGAAACTTTGATACTCTTACTTTTATTATTAATAGTTGTTTAAATCTGTTGATTAAATACTTTTCAGGTAGTATCCTGTAGCAATGAATTCCATATTCCTACAGCTTGATAACTTCATTAATTACCTTTTTGACCGCCCGCATAGCTGATGTATGCTTATGATTTTGGATAATGGAATAGGATTAACATGTGATTAATGAATAGATGATGTGTCACTTGTGTGTATGCTTTCCTTTGCCTCTGTTATTTATTGCAGGATTGTTGGAGGGAGCTGAAGCTGATCAAGCACAAGAATCTCGACTCTGTTGAAGAAGTTGTTCCAGTAATAACTTTTTCACCGAACCTTTGGGAAGAACTTTAACGACCCTTTGATCTAGGGAGTGTGTAATGCTATATTTTCTCTGGATCGCATCGAGCAGATAGACTTTCATTTATGAATATCTATTCCACGGATTCAAAATGCATTTATGATCATGACTTCCTCTGTTAATTAGTTAGTTGTCTTTTTCATTTAAATAATTGTTCCTCCTGCGTGAGTGAAAGAGGATGAAATAGTATGTGTTAGAATTAAGTTGAACAAGTAATAAAGTTTTGTGTTAAGTTTTATTTTCAAAATAGAGTAATCGATGTATCCTGGTTCTAAGTATGAATAAAATTCGATGAAGCTTTGAGTCAACTTCTTGTGTAATCTAAGTTGATGCTTGCTAAGGGGGCCCACTTAGTAAGTATTTTGTAGCAAGTTGTTGTAGTTAACTATTCATTTCATGTTGATTACTAGTTAGAATCTATTTTTGAAGATTTCAACACAAACTCAGCTTTGTATTGTTCCTGCAGCATTGGGAATCCATCCTTGTGTCTGTTCCTGGAGCATAAAGCTAGTTTACAGTTTGTCCTTTAATAATAGCTGCTATGATTTTTGTTTTAGCCAAGTTATGTTTGAGTTAGAAAAGCTTTACATTGTATTACTGCTAAGCATTTATTTTCTATAGATGGTGACTGGAAACTAGTTCTTAGTGCACATACCGTGTTGCTCCATTTCAAGTATACGTACCCTGGTTTGATAAAGTAAATGAACAACCATGAAAAGATTTTAGTCGCCTGTTGGAATGTCCAATTCCCAGGTTTAGTTCTATTGTGACTTTCATATCCTTTTGTGGGCATGACCATTTTTGGCGCCGTTGTCGGGGATGGTGTCAATCTAAGAACCTACTATAGTCATTGTTAGTGGTAGTTTAGTTAGTTGTTTAAGTATTTTCAAATTCTTTTCAAATATCATTTATTCTATTGCATGCATAGAAGAAGAAGAGACGCACTGGGAAGGTTCCTCCTTGAAAACCTATTTGTTCAACTACCATTTAACCCAGCTAACAAAGAACCTGAGGAAAATCCATTTTCTTTGATATTCCAGCATGCAAATATGGCAAATAATCCACCTAATCCACCTCCTTCTTTTGAGTTTTCTATTGTTCCCCAGTGAGATACTGACAACCTTAAAAATATTCCTTCTTCATTAATTCCCAAATTCTACGGCCTAGTTACGGAGGACCCAGAAACTTTTCTGTTTGAGTTTGATATCCTCTGTCACAGTTATGACTACACTTTAGATGTTGACAAATTGAAGTTGTTTCCTTCCACCTTGAAGGAGGGAGCTCTCAGATGGTTCATGAGTTTGGGAAGGGGTGTTGTGGATAGTTGGGTAGCCATGCAAACAAAATTACTTGAGAAATATAAGGAATATTGTAAGAGTGGCAGTAAGGGAGATGATATATTCAGAATTCAGCAGAACAAGGATGAAAGTCTAGAGGATTATATTTCAATATTCTTGTTTTCCCTAAAAAAGAATTCAGACCACACTCTCAATGAAGAATCTCAGAAACTACTCTTTCTAAGGGGAATCAGTGATACTTGTATAGACGCCCTGGACCTGATGAGAGGAGGTGATATAACCCAACTTCCTTGGGATGATATTAAGAAAATATGCCTTAATTAATATCAAGCAAATGTGAAGAAGGGTAGAGGTCATCGACCTACAGTGGGAAAATCTTCTTCTAGTGGAGTTTCCCAGATGGAGATAACAAATTTGTTGTCTGACTTCAAGCAGGACATCATTAACAATATGCCTACACAACTAGACACTATGCAAGCTAGGAAGAAACATGAGGTAGCTGAAGCAATCTTGGCTGAGCTCTGTCCACATTGCAGGCAGCAGAAATGAGACTGCAGATGCAAGATGGTGGCTAATCTGGAAGCTAAGCAATTACCTACTAACTTTAAGCCAGTAAAAGGTGATGATGATCAAGTGTTCTATGTTGCACAAAGGAGACCATGGGCTCAGAGACAAGGTATGCCTCAAGACCCTTTGATTTTTGGTAATCCTTATTCTAGCTATAATAATCAATGGAAACCCTCATATGGACCACCACCACCTTGGAATACATCTCAACCAAATTGGCCTAATTATCAGACCCCTCAATGGCAATCTCCTCAAGGTGGTTGGTAGCAGCCACAAGGACAATGGACCTCACCTCAAGGTAATTGGCAGTAGAATCCTCAATGGAGGGGTTCTCTGCAATGGCAGAACCAGTCCCATGTGTTCCTGCAGCTTCCATAGCCACAACCTCAGGCCCTCATGCCACCTCCTGTGGCAACTGCCACAAATACTGGCCCTCCAAAAAAAATGCCTATGCCTGCTCAGCCATTGCCAAATCCCAATAATAAGCAATAGCAGCAGCCACAATAGCCCACATATTTTGCTAAAGCCAACCAATATCAAGCTTATGCCTTAAACATTCATGATATCCATTTGAGGTCTAGAACCATTCTCCTCCTCCACAACCGCCTTTAATTACTGAGATACCTGATTCTTCCCCTGAAGAACCTACTGTACCTACTATTCCTACTGAGCATATGCCCATAACTGATACGGTTTCTAAGGAGCCTATTTTGCAAAGTCAAGACAAACCACATTTTCCTCAGAGGTTACAAAGTACCGCATCTAAAGCCATGGAAGAACCCACTTTTGACATTCTGGATCAGCTAAAGAATGTACAAATTCAAATCCATTTATTTCAGGCCATTAAAGATGTTCCCATTTTTGGAAAATCCATTAAAGAGCCTTGTTTGAAAAAGCCTGGATGGAAGAAAAAGGATCCCCAAACAATTCATGTCTTAGGAAAATTGGCTGATATAATGTTAGGAAATGTAGTCATTCCAAAGTACATTGACCCTGGAAGTCCTGTAGTACAAATACATATAAATGGCCAAATTGTAAAAAATGTTTTGATTGACCTTGGTGCTGCCATCAATGTCATGACAAAGCATACTATGGAATACTTGAAGATTCTAAACATCAGGTCTAAACCTACAGTCCTGCAGCTTGTAGATAGCTCCACAGTCAAACCTGATGGAATGGTGGAAGATGTAATTGTTACTCTTGAATCTTGGGAGTATCCAGCTGATTTTACAATATTATATGTTAAGGAAACTTTAGGAGGATACCCAGTTATCCTAGGTAGACCATGGTTAGCAACTACTGATGCTTTTATAGGATGTCATTCTGGAGATATGACTATTTCTGATGGACAGTCCACAAAAAAATTGGCTTTGTATCTGCCTGCTAGACCTCAACCAGATTTATCCCAACCTGTTTGGCCAGATGTGGGGGAAGAAATTGAAGAAGCCAATTCGTTGGTTCAATTAATGATTATTCAAACTGATCCATTCTCACAACTTCATAATGAAGATGCCTTCCTTTTTCAAATTCTGCAATCTAACTCTGATACGGGTAGTTCATCTGATCCAAATAGCAATCATCTACAATGTTTCCTACAGCAACTAAATTCTAAGAGTTTGCTATCTAAATTTCCTTCAATTTTTCATAACTTGCTTCCACAAGAGGTACAAACATCACCTATAGATTCTATGAGTGATCTCACTAAGTAGATAGAATTGTCTCTAGGTCACTATTTGAATATAAATAGCAAGCTGTCACAATCTCAACATGCTGTCCTATTCAAAATGCTACAAGATCAGCAAAAAGCTTTTGCATGGGAATATGGGGACATGCAAGGAATTGATCCTCGAATTTGTACTCATAGGATCTATATTAAAGAAGACTGTTTACTAGTTAGGCAGCCTCAAAGAAGAATAAATCCAGCACTTAGATAGATAGTTAAGATTGAGCTTCAAAAGTTGCTGGATGTTGGTTTTATTTATCCAATTTCTGACAGTCAATGGGTCTCTCCGTTAGTTATTGTCCCTAAGAAAGGTGGAAAATGGAGAGTGTGTGTAGATTATAGAGAGTTGAACACTACCACTAAAAAAGATCACTTTCCACTCCCCTTTGTAGACTAGGTGCTAGACTCATTGTCTGGTAAAAGATATTTTTCCTTTTTGGATGGCTACAGTGGGTACAATCAGATAAAAATTGCCCCTGAAGATCAAGATAAGACCACTTTTACCTATCCATGGGGGACATTTGCTTATTCAGTCTTTCCTTTTGGTCTATGCAATGTGTCAGCAACATTTCAGAGAGCACTAATCAGTATTTTTGCTGATATATCCCAAGACTGTATGGAAATTTATATGGATGACTTCACTACCTATGGAGTTACATTTAAAGAATCACTGGTGAATTTAGAAAAAGTATTGAAAAGGTGTAGAGAGAAAAATTTGTCTCTAAATAGTGAAAAGTACTTTATAATGATGGAAGAAGGTATTGTTCTTAGCCATCATATTTCCAAGAATGGAATTCAGGTTGACCCTGCTAAAATTGAAGTTATTTTGAATTTAAAAACTCCTGCAAAACAAAAGGATGTCAGAAGCTTCCTTGGCCATGCAAGGTATTATAGAAGGTTTATAAAATATTTCAGCAAAATTGTTAGTCCACTATATGCCTTATTAACTAAGGAGTCTCAATTTGATTGGACGGAGGCCTATGAAAAATCTTTCCTGCAACTAAAGAACTTGCTTACTAAAGCCCCCGTTTTTCAAGGTCCAAAATGGACTTTACCTTTTCATATACATGCTGATGCTTCTGATTTTGGTATAGGGGCAGTCTTGAGCCAAAAAGAAAATTCAATTGAGCATGCCATCTATTTTATCAGCAAAAACCTTCAAGGTCCTGAGCTAAACTACACTGTTACAAAAAAGGAGTTGCTAGCAATAGTGTATGCTTTGAATAAATTTAGGCATTATGTCACAGGTTATCAGATATTTTTCCACACTGACCATGCAGAAATTAAGTATCTGATGAACAAACCTGCCATTTCTGGTAGGTTGGCAAGATGGCTCCAATTGTTACAAGAATTTTACATTACAATCATTGATAAACCAGGAAGAGCTAATGTTGTAGCTGATTTTTTATCAAGGCTTCAAATAACTGCACCTGTTGAATATGAAGTCATTGATGATAGGTTCCCTAATGATCACCTATTTTCCATTACTGCACATACTCCATGGTATGCAGACATTGCCAATTATCTTGCAGCAAGCAGAATACCAGCTCACTTTTCCCTAAAAGAAAAGAAATTGTTAATAGAAAAAAGTTTTAACTTTTCATGGATTGCAAATTGTCTATTTTATACTAGACCTGATCAAGTTATGCGAAGATGTGTAAGGGAAGATGAGACTTATGATATCTTGCATGCTTTCTATGATGAACCATGTGGGGGACATTTTGCAGCAAAGAGAACATCAATGAAGGTTCTTACAATAGGATACGATTGGCCAACATTACACAAGGATGTTGTAGCTTATACAAGGAAATGTGACAGATGCCAATGTATGGGAAGACCAACCAAGTCAGATGAAATTCCACTATACCCATAGGTAATTGTTGCCCCCTTTGATAAATGGGGAATGGATTTTGTTGGACCAATTGATCCACCATCAAATGGCAAGTCATACATTTTGGTTTGCATGTATTATGTAACAAAGTGGGTTGAAGTAAAGGAAATGACTCATGCTCATGATAACAAGGTAGCTGAAATTCTGTATGAGCAAATTTTTACTAGATTTGGAGTTCCCAGAGAGCTGGTAACTGACCAGGGAGCTCAGTTCACATCTAATTTGATCACT
Source organism: Sequoia sempervirens (assembly GCA_007258455.2). NCBI lineage: Eukaryota > Viridiplantae > Streptophyta > Pinopsida > Cupressales > Cupressaceae > Sequoia > Sequoia sempervirens. The sequence continues at coordinate 30,054 of VDFB02055716.1, forward strand.
ACACTAATGAATGACTATAAAATAAAACATAGGAAGTTCAACCCCTATCACCCTCAAGCCAATGGTCAGGCAGAGGTTACAAATAGGGAAATTGAGGCGATCCTAACAAAGACAGTGTAGCTCCATAGGAAAGATTGGAGCAGTAGAATTCCTGAAGCAGTCTAGGCCTATAGAACTGCATGGGAGACAACAACTGGGTTTACACCTTTTAAGCTACTTTATGGGAAAACAGCTATGTTGCCCATTGAATTTGAGCATAAAACTTTGAGGACAGCTCTTGAACTCAATATAGAAATTTTCTGAAGCACAGAGGGAACGTCTCCTGCAGCTAAATGCCTTGGACGAAATGTGAAAAGTTGCCCTGCAACATACAGAAGCTGTTCAACAACAAAGGAAGAAATGGCACGATCAACACATCAAAACTAAGCAATTCTCTGCTGGTGATTGGGCTTTGCTATATGATTCTAGATATCAAGAAAACCAAGGTAAGCTCACAACACACTGGCTCGGTCCCTACAAAGTTCCTCAAGAAGTTTGCATCAACTGATCTTCCTGCAGCAAAAGGCTTAGGCCTTTTTCCTACAGCTTCTCTTTAAGTATTGTGTTGACTGCCCATAATAAAGTTTTCTTTTTAAAGAAAACCACTTTTCTCTGTTTCTTTTCATCTATCACATCATTCATTTCTTTATCTGCCATGTCATCCATCTCACAACTCTGCCTCATTCATGCATTCAATCTTCCAGCTATCATTTCATGATATGCTGTTGTCCTTTACGACATTCCCAAGAACTACATTCAAGGTATGCAAAATCTTTTCATTATCGCATAATTTATTCTTTCTATCTATTCATTAATTGTAATGTGTACATCAGCCGTAATTGCATGCTTTAATCCTATCACCTTGCACATGTGAGGACACATGTTGAATGCTAAGTAGGGGGCAGGGGTATTCTAATTTCAAATTTTCTTGTGCCAAATTTATGTTTGCCAAAAATACTTATGATCTTGTACTTTCTAAAAGTACGATTGCAAAGCCATATCCTAAGAACAAGTTAACTACTTAGATTAAGTAGTTATTAAAATTATTTTATGCAAATGTCTAGCTATTATTCTTGACAAGGAAAAGAAAGTGCAGTAAGGAAGAAGAGTATTTTTCAAGCTTTCAGCATCAGTCTGAGTTTTTGTTTTAAGAATTTTGATCATGGGTGGCCAACTAGTGAGGCATGAGCCTGCAGCTCATGATGAATTGATACAGGATCCTCAGTTAATGCAAGCATTTTCCAACTGTGGATAGTTAAATTATTTCTTGAGAATTGATTCTTTTTATGAAGAGGCTGCAGGCGAATTTTTAAGAACATTTTCAGAGAATGAGGCTATGATATGGGGCTTGACAGTGGCTGTGACAGGAAAGAATTTTAGAAGTCACTAGATTACCGGCAGTTGGTGAAAATTTTTCTGTTGGAAGGGATGTTGTCTCTACTAGGGTAGAGTTTACCCTACCAGCTGATGGGCCTTATGAAATTTCAAAGCAAGGGTGCAAAAGAACGTCCCTGCCTTATCCATACTCTGAGTACGCCATTTTTGTTATCAGGTATTTAACTTGTGAAGGGCGTTTCTCTTACCTACATTCATATCATTTCAAACTGCTAATTCATATGAGACATGGATTGGTAGTGAATGTTCTGAATTTCTTGTTGAACCATTTGCAAAATAGTGCACATGAAACCCAAATGGCTAAACAAAACTCTGTCACACATCATGCCCTAATAAAACTTTTGGCTGGGTGATCTTTAAGGGATGTTTCACCTCTTTCCTGGAATGAGTTTGTTGCCCGAAAAGGTCTTCAACCGCCTAAACCTCCTAGAGTATTACCCACATAGCCTAGAAGAAAGAAAATGAGAATTGAGTCCTTAAGTACTGAAACAGAGCAAGAATCTGCTACTCCTGCAGTGCTCACTCCTGCAGCTTCCATACCGACGTCCTCTACCGGTGTGAAAACAAGGTATGTTGCTAGAAGAGAAAAAGGAAAGAAAATTGTAGGTGAGTCATCTGGGGTAGGGCAGACTCCTGAGTCAGACCCACATACTCAAAGACAAAAAAATTTTGTCTCATCCTCTCCTGCAAAGTCTTCACCTGTTTTTGTCTCTCCTGCAGCAACACTCGTTAATACTCAGATTTCAATTTCTTCTTCCCCTGCCAAGTCTGGATCTTCAAGACCAGCTAGGAAGAGGACTGCTAGGGAAGCATCCTTTGCTGCTGCTCCTTCTACAAAACTACCAAGAAGGAGTTCATTGAGAAAATAGTCTAAGCCTGCTACAACCTTTGTTCAAACAAAAACTGTCATAATATCGAAGGACTCTGCTGAGTCAGGTCATGATAACTCCCTGGATATATCTACAAATGTTCCACCAAGCTCCTCTGCTATTCCTGAAGCAGTACAACCCAGTAATATTGATAAAGAGAAAATGTCGAGTTTGGACGACTTGGCTTGTGCAACTGAGAAAATTTCTGAGGAAGAACAATCTTCTCCTGTACGGCAACAAGGCTTCATTCTGCAACAAGAGGATTTTATCCTATAGCAAGAAGAAGGTGTGCCTGAAATGCCTGAAATACCTTGTGATAATACATTGCACACTAAAGTTTGCACAAATTTAGTCATGTATAAAAGAACTTTACTAATTGCATACTTGGAATTTTTGAGAATTAAGAAGACGCCTGTGTCATTCCACACTTTATGTTTTCGCCATCTCGCCAAAACTGAAGTCCAGCAAAGTTTGTGGGATGAGGAAAAGAAAAAGATGCAAAGAGAAATTGAAAGGAAAAAGCAAGAAATTCAAGATATGTAGACAAAAATGGATAAAATGATGAAAATAACTGGACATATAATGGAGTGTAGGCTACCACCCAAAGTATATGCAATGTGTCTCAAGGAGCAGTTTCTTTGGTTCAAATTAATGAGGATCTCTAGAAATTTGGATCCCGATATTAAAACAGCCAAGGAATTCTATGATGCTTATCAAGTGGCCCCTAATTGGTTGAAGAACTCCATGTGTGAACTATATTTACATGGTTATTTAATTCCTGCAGAAACTGAATGGAACCCACTTCTTTATATAGGTGATATCCATTTAAGAGCACTTATGTCTTGGGCTGCAAATGAGATCAATTATGGAAGACAATTGGAAACATATAAAGAAACAGAAAAAGATGAACCTATTCTTCTAAGAGCTGAAAGTTTAGACCCAGGCACAGTTTTAAGAACCTGGTTTAGAGTTACTTATGGATGCAATCAACTAGAGGAAAGAGAGAAAAATTTTGACATCAGAAAACAGGTATACAATGAGTTCAAAGAATAGAAATATACATTTTGGAAACTCGCCTCTTCAAGGATTGAGACAAGGTGGGAGAGATTGACAGTTGGTCTAAGAAGGACAGAGCCTCACAGCCCATTGAACTTCACAGTAGCACTCAGGAGATCAGAAAGGTACATGCAACTGGGTTTGCAAAGTAGATTTGAATTATGGATGCCACTGACCTTCCAACCTCTAGTTTTAATGTGGCCGCTCTATCCTTACCAAGCCAAGGAAATCAATGCAGAAATAGAGAACTGTAGATATGAAAGATGGGAGTTTACCAAAGGTTTTTACTACAAGTTTGGAACTTTGCTGCAGGGTCATCCTACTCCAACAAATTTCAAGGAAATAACAAGAAAATTCAATGTTGGAGGACCAGCATTGTCATAAGTAGGGGGCAGAATGATGAGCCTTAAAAATACTCATAGTTTGAAACTTTGATACTCTTACTTTTATTATTAATAGTTGTTTAAATCTGTTGATTAAAGACTTTTCAGGTAGTATCCTGTAGCAATGAATTCCATATTCCAGCAGCTTGATAACTTCGTTAATTACCCTTTTGATCGCCTCCATAGCTGATGTATGCTTATGATTTTGGATAATGGAATAGGATTAACATGTGATTAATGAATAGATGATGTGTCACTTGTGTGTATGCTTTCCTTTTCCTCTGTTATTTATTGCAGGATTGTTGGAGGGAGCTGAAGCTGATCAAGCGGAAGAATCTTGACTATGTTGAAGAAGTCGTTCCAATAATAACTTTTTGACCGAATCTTTGGGAAGAACTTTAACGACCCTTTGATCTAGGGAGTGTGTAATGCTATATTTTCTCTGGATCGCGTCGAGCAGATAGACTTTCATTTATGAATATCTGTTCCACGGATTCATAATGCATTTATGATCATGACTTCCTCTGTTAATTAGTTAGTTGTCTTTTTCATTTAAATAACTGTTCCTCCTGCGTGAGTGAAAGAGGATGAAATAGTATGTGTTAGAATTAAGTTGAACAAGTAATAAAGTTATGTGTTAAGTTTTATTTTCAAAACAGAGTAATCAATGTATCCTAGTTCTGAGTATGAATAAAATTCAATGAAGCATTGAGTCAACTTCTTGTGTAATCTAAGTTGATGCTTGCTAAGGGGGGCCACTTAGTAAGTATTCTGTAGCAAGTTGTTGTAGTTAACTATTCATTTCATGTTGATTACTAGTTAGAATCTATTTTTGAAGATTTCAACACAAACTCAGCTTTGTATTGTTCCTGCAGCATTGGGAATCCATCCTTGTGTCTGTTCCTGGAGCATAAAGCTAGTTTACAATTTGTCCTTTAATAATAGCTGCTATGATTTTTGTTTTAGCCAAGTTATGTTTGAGTTAGAAAAGCTTTACATTGTATTACTGTTAAGCATTTATTTTCTATAGATGGTGACTAGAAACTAGTTCTTAGTGCACATACCGTGTTGCTCCATTTCAAGTATACGTACCCTGGTTTGATAAAGTAAATGAACGACCATGAAAAGATGTTAGTCGCCTGTTGGAATGTCCAATTCCTAGGTTTAGTTCTATTGTGACTTTCATATCCTTTTGTGGGCATGACCACCAACATCCACAAGAAAGACGAAAAATGAATGTGAAAATGTCCAAACATCTATTTTTCTACACTGCGAAATGTAAAGGGATACCTTTTTCTACACTAAATTTAGCCCCCACTTTCATGAGAGGAGGAACTTGCTTCAAACTCACACTAAAGAAGACAAACTCACATCAAGAGGGGTCCAAGTGTACCAATGCTAATGAGATATGATGACAACAATCAAGAGGGATGATCAAGCTCCCAGGATCAAGATCCTATGTCAAACCAACATAGTCACAAAAGAACATGCATGTGAATGATGTATGAAGCAACAACAAGGCACAAGCATACACTGCCAAAGACATAAAGAAGAAAGAAAAACAAAAACAAAAGGGGTGGATCAGGCCTCGACCAATTTTCTAGCACGATGTGGATCAAATCTAAGATGTTTGTCCAAAACCATTTACAATTCAAACATGATGTCTACTATGCAAACCAAACACACACTCACAAGGACTAGTGGAACCTCAGGCCATCCACTAGGTGAGCCCCCAGAGATACATATGCATCATGTCGTTATGCACTCATACAGACAAGCAAGTTGCTATGGGAAAGTCACACCTAATTTCATCTCCCATATGCTAACAATACCAAAGATATACCTCCTGATAACTTTATTAAGGTGCCAAACAACACAAATAGTAGGAATTTATGAGGCAATCAAAACATTGTATGTTTGACATCCATGAATGAACAAGATGGCTCCACTAGCAAGAAAAGTGTGTTATGCAAGGTGGCCATATAACAGATATTGTAAATGAAAAATAGTGTAAAGAATGTTCAAAGGATTTTTACTTAGTTCATGTACAAGGTCTTAAATTAGGGAACATTGTGCTTAATGTCTCCAAGAGAGGACCAATCGAACAATAGAAGATTCACAACTTAGGGGATGTAGTGTGTCACATCAAGCCACTAAGAGAAATATAATATGCTAAGAGAGGTCACACTCTTGAGGGACATAACACCCAATGCCACCACAAAGAGAAAGACACATCCCATGAAGTAAGAAGATTACAGAATGAAACATGAGTGGTAAAATAATAATGTCAATGCATTCCCCCACTTTAAAGGAATTTCTAAACACCATGCTATGATCAATTACTTTAAAGTAGCAAATGATTAATGCTAACAATAAAGAGGAAATGGGAGCTTATTAGGAAAGCCCTATATTCCAAGCCATATATTTCTAAATAAAGATATGTTATTAAAAATGGGTTGCCCCCAAAATCCAAAAAATTACATAAGGGATCCATGGATTTAGGGTCAGTCTATCTAACCCTTCTAGGGTTTTTCACCTAAAAGGAGAGAGGTAGAGCCAAAAATGCAAACTAGCTCATTCAAATTATGTTATGTGCAATATTATATAATCTAAATGAAGTAAACTAGATTCAATTGAATGATCTAAATGGATGAAAATGAATGCAAAAGTGAGATTTAAGTTATCTTTAAAAACACACTGTGATATGCAAACAATGAAGTAAACGAAAAAATAATGCAAAACATAAAGAAATAGGTAGAAACAAAGTGCACCTAGACAATATCTCATGAATCTATAATGTTGTGGGTGCTGGTTTAATTCACTGATTTTTCACAGTGGGACTCATTCACCCAGGGTGGTGAATTAGTCCTCCTCTTGGTGAAAGAGTGTTGGAAACAAGTTTATATCCGTTGGAATCCAGAATCTGAAAAAAAATAGTTTTTTAGTCCTAAGGTGGGACTCATTCACCAATAGTGGTGAAACAATCCTCTACCATTTTTTTAAAAAAATCAAGAGACAAATCTGCAACACCAGATCTGGAAATCACTAATTATCAGATTGTCGAAGTCAATTCTATAGGAAACGGACAAGAAACCTTCTCCAAGCTTGAAACAGACTTGAGTTGACTTGAAGCACCTAGTTGACTTTGTAAACCAATCTTCAACACCAAAAATATTTTTAAATCTACATACCTAGGTCTACAAACACACATGCAATAGGGGGAAAATGGTTGAGGGTTAGCAAATAGGGTTTTTCCTTGGTCAAACCCCACTTTTTGTAATAAAAACCTTAATGAAATAATGAAAAGAAAGAGAATGATAAACTAATAACATGCAATAGCTATCAACTTACCAAACTCTTGATAATGTAAATCTAAAGTAATGTCAATGGATGCTCCAAAGTTCTTGAATATTGCTTGAATTGATGTTGTAGAATGCTTGAATATGATGTATGAATGTTGTAAAATTGTAGGAGATGTAAAATGAGGTGAAAATCACATATTTATACACACTTGTGCCTTAGTTAACCATTCATACCTCATCAAAGGCTGACATCAAGTAATTTTAAATAAAAACCCGAAAGGAAAATTTAAAATTTTTGAATTTGGAGCCAAGGGGGACTCATTTTCCACCCATGGCAAATGGGTCCAATCTAGGACCT
>VDFB02055718.1:0-64696 GCA_007258455.2 Sequoia sempervirens
CGGAGAAGCTCAAAACCATGAAAACTCCATTTTAAGCTGTTCTTCGGACGTCTGCCGCCTGAACTCTGAGAGTCGGATGACTATGCTTGATATCTCGTCGGATAAGCAAACTAGCTGTGAATGAATTGACTGTCTTCGGCATCGAAACTGACGAGATTTACCCTTGCCTTGAAATGGGCGCCCTCAGGCTAGAGGCGCGCTTTTGCCTGGAAAAGACAAATTTCTCATCTCCTAAAATTTAGGGATTTTAACTTCTGTTGCGATTTGCTGGAGCTGTGGTTCTCGGAACGCCTCGCTGGGTAGCTCGACGGATAGCCAGACTGATTCTGAAGACATTGACTGGATGCTTGAACATTTTAACCAGAATCTTAACCTCCAATAAACTGGGCGCCCCTGAGCTATACTTGCGCTTTTGGGCTTTTCTTCTGAGAAATCTCCATGATTTGATCATTAAAAACTCTGTTTCGATCATTGAAAATACTGTCTGCAATATGAAATGTCGTCGTGAGATGCTCCTTCGTCGTGAAGATCTTCATTTTGAGTCTCTGCTTCAGGTTTTGTTCAATATAACTGACTTTGACCGACAAACTATTGACAACAACTCCATGCTTGATATTGCCCAAAACTATGTTTTACATCAAATTAGCAAGGTTTAGACTTTTAAATGCAAAATGCCTTGATGAAGCAAAAAATTTGGTTTGGGTACAACATTAGGCTCCGTCTGGTGACCATGTCGGATACCTACGGCATAGGAGAACCTAAGAATCTCAGTGTGAAGTAGACCAGTGTTTTACAATTGGGCATTGGAGTCAGGACTTTCCCTAATTCACCTAAAAACTTTGGAGTTTCCTAAACCTAACCTAAAAATCACCTAAACAAGACTACCTAAATCACCTAATACACGACAAAACATCACAAAACGGGGAAATACAATACGACATAACGTTAAAGCATAAAAATTACTTAAAGAAAACTAACTCCACCCCCGAAGAGATGAAGTGCTTTGAATATTGTCCGCTGCATGGCAGCGGGGAGAGCCTCCCACCAATGTCGTTTCTGCCTGAAAGGCTTGACTTCTCTTCTGATGGGAATTGCAGGAGGCAATCCTTCTGGAATGAAGATTCTCAGGTATTCATATATCCATGCAAAGGTACTCTGACAAAAGTCAGAATATGATGCAAATGGGAAATCTAATATTCCTGAGACATTAGTTCTGTTGTAGTCCATCCTTGGAATGTTGAATTCTTCAAACCAGTCGATCGAGTTCCAAACTCGATTTCTGTAATGCCGTAGGTGATCTTTTCTGATCTGATAATATCCTTTAACTGGCTCATTGATCAACTCTACATCACCTTTAACACATAGGAGTTTGATTCCCATGTCTTCGGCATCTTTGAGGCCTTGCAAAAGCACCTCTTTTTCAACTTCAGTTAATTCCAATTGCACAGATGGGTGCAATTGTCCTTTAGGGGATATGATCAATTCCCCTGCTTCTAAAAATGTTGTTGAACAATCTCCATTGAACTCTATTGTCCATGACCTTGTATCCTCTGTCGGTCTCTTTTCAGAACAGGAAATGTTCTGGTCTTTAACTTTTATTTCGGACAGAGTTACACAATTACCAGGACCCGTTTCAGGTTTTGCTCCTGTTGGAATAGATGACTTGAGCACAGCCTGCTCTTTTACGACCTTAAGAATCTGATCTACTTCTTCTGGATGATCCTGAAGATATTCTAGTTGCGAGATTTGTACCTTGGTCTTCATCATGGAAGCTACGATGTCAAAATTTGCTGAAGACGTCTCTTGAGCAACTGGCATAGTAATCACATGTGAAGATTTGGGTTTAGAAGTGAAAGGCACTTCTTCACCCTCTTCGTTTGATTTCCGCCTTTCTTCCTCTTCTTTATGTGCTTTAAAGTGCTGATCACATGTAAACACAGGAGGAGTGTACCGACGGTATTCTTCTTCTTCTTCTTGATTTTCGGGTTCATCAAAGTATCCCGCTGCGGAGTCGCCATCGAAGTTGTCCATCTGTGGTAAAACAACCTTCGAACTTGTTGTTGGTACAAAACTAGAATTGGGAGCAGCTTCAGTGTATCCCATGATTTGGATCATTCTCAGGTTCTCTGGACATGTGGATCCGGTATGTTCATCAGTGTCGTGGAAAGGACAAAATACTGCACTATGTGCAGCCTCAATCATTGATCTTGGTGGAGATATTGGCAACCGTGGCTGAAGATATTCCCTCTTTGGTTGGTACGGTTGTTGAACTGGAGATCTGATAGAATCTATTTTCATCAAGCCAGAAGTAATCATATTATCTTCCAACTCAATGGCGTGTTCTTGTGCACTCTTCAACTCTGTTGCTTTGGCCGTCTTCAGAAAGAAGGCTATCTCTGATGGAAGAGCATTTATGAAACAGCTTATCAGAATCTCCGGTGATGGATCGAATGTAGAAGAAATTCTTGTAACAAGACGATTAAATCTTGCTACAAAATCCCTCATGTGTTCTTTGTGCTCCATCTTTGAATTTGTGAGCTGGGCAAACAACATATGATTGTCTTCAACGGGCTTGAATCTCGCCAAAAACTTCTCGCTCATAGTTGCCCAACTTGTGATACTGCCTTGGCGCCAAGTGATTGAACCAATCGGCCGCATTTCCCGCAAGAGTCTCGACAAAGAGACGCACCGCGATGTCTTCATGTTCTACGTGCAAGACGGCGCAAGCCGTTGTGAACGCAGAAAAATGGTCCTCCGGGTGTTGAGTTCCATCGCCGTGAAACCGAGGAAAACGCTTCCTTGACCCTTTCGGTAACTCATGATTTACCTCAAAAGCCAAAGGTCCAATGTTATTACCCCAAGGTAATGGGGGTGGACGTCGCCTGTCAGCATTGTTGTTATCATCCATTGCTTCTGTGTGGATCATGCAATCGGATGCCAGAGTATCTATCCCGTGAAATAAAAGCGTTTAGCTTTTCTTGAAGTTTTCTTGCCTCGTGCCCCACGGTGGGCGCCAGAAAACTGTTGGCGTCAAATCTAACACCTCTGGAGTGCAGGTTTGTACGGACAGCTATGTACACTACGCAATGAGTGCTCTTCAAATTAGGAGGGGAAGCTCCCTCGTTGTGCTGGAATGCATGAAAAGAAAAGTAATCTAAGTCCTATCTTTTTGTTCTCAGCTGGAAGAGGCACAAGGTTAAGAAAACCAAGAACGTTGCAGCTAAGGATTTTCTGGTTTCGCAGATTATAACACAACTAAGCTAACTACTTTAAAAATCATCGATTTCCTCAAGAAAAGCAGAGCATGAAATGGAGCGAGGATGACTATTGGACGATAAAGCGAGTTTAGACTCTCTACTTGAAGGCAAGGTGGCGCAACTATCATCTCAATCTAAACAAGCTTATTGGGCACAACAGATTTAAGAATTCACTAAGACGATCTTATGGAACCCTGTGTGGCATAACACTCGATCGAAACAGCAAAGCCTTCACAAAACAGCCTTTATCTTTATAATCTCACGAAACCCTATGTGGCATAACCTTCGATTATATTGATAAAGATTCACAAAACAGATTTATCGCTGCAACTTCTCGAAACCCTATGTGGCATAACGATCGATCACAATGGTAAATTAACACAAAACAACCTTATCACCTCAATCTCTTGGAACCCTATGTGGCATAACAATTGATTTCAATGATAAAGATGTTCAAACAGATCTAACTATGGGAGGAATTTACCACGCCAATCTTATGGAACCCTATGTGGCATAACACTTGATTGAAAGTAGTAAAGACTTCACAAAACGATTTTATCATCACAATCTCACAAAACCCTATGTGGCATAACACTTGATTGAAATGATAAAGGTCACAAGACATAAAGAATCCACCATTACAATTGCATGAAACCCTATGTGGCATAACACTTAATCATAATAATGAAAACACATGAACAAATACCAAAAGAGCAATGTGTGAGGAGCCAAGGTAAGCCTTGTATATATTTCTCTCTCAAGCAAAGTTGTTACAAATGAGCATAAAAGCTCTTATTTATATACATCAGATGTAGGAACCTAAAATCTTATATGTTATCTATAGTTCCTGCAATGCATGCAAGCAATGCGGCCAACCCTAATTAAGCAAACTATACAGTTAACTGGGCAACTACCCTCAGTTTAACTGAAACATCTAATCTAAAAATGGACAATTGTGTGAGCATGCACGTCCTTATTGAAAGCAAGTTAACTGGAAGACTAACATCAGTTAACGTAAAACCCTAAATAAAACTCCAAGTAAACAAGATGAATCTCGGAATAGACATGCATGAGGTGAGACAGCCAGTTAACTTGAAAGGGTAACGCCAAGTTAACTCCTGTGTATAATGTCTATCCTGAGAGGTGAGAAACTGAAGTCTACTGCCCGTGATCTCGAACAATCAACCCCTCAACGAGGCTGTCAACTGCATCAGCATCTGAATGTCAACAACTTAAGCAATCTTTGCAATCTTTGCACACTCAACCAGCATTTCACTGACTGGCAACTTTGGCGGCTCCGTAACTGAAGTGTTAGCCAACATCTCTTCTGCAGCTTGATACAAATCGGTCTCAGCTTTTCTGATGAAGTCATGAATTAAAACCGATTTGGTCTTGAACTCAATCTGTGTGTATTGTACTCTGAAAAACTCGCCTGTTGACTGTGAACACGGCTATATTCTGACAACTTTTCTGGAAAGCTAAAAATAGCCTGCTGAGGGTAAAAATAGCCTATCGAAGCGCAATTTTCAGCGAAAAATCTGAGATATGGGTTTTGTCCAGAAAAAGATTCTAAGACAACCCAGAACGTCAGAAATGCGAAAATCTGACTTCTACTCGACCATGCAAAGACTTTTCAGTTGAGAAAATTAGAAACTCGAGAACGAATGTTCTGAAGTTAAAAATTCCTGAAAAATCAAACGCACGATTTTAATTCGAGGAAGTTATATGAAAATGATCCAGATGTTGAGACTTGTCGAATTTGCCAATTTCAGGAACATGCGAATTGAAAACTGAGAGAAATCTGAGAACCAAGGAAGAAAAAGACGTTTTTTGTATGCTCTTCTTTTGTGAAAATCACCCTTGAATTCTTCAAATTGCTGAGAACTGTGAATTTTAACCTGCAAAAAGAATTGCTTGAGGAAATCGCCTTTGGAAATAGATGAGAAATCTGCCTTTGTTTGAGAAATATGAATCTCCCTTGAAAATACGCCTTTTGAATGAAGCAAAATGAATTTTCTTGAAAAACACGCCTTTGCCTTGAAGAAAAACGAATTTTGCTTTAAATTTGCTTTGAAAATATATAAAATTCGATTTCCCTTTGAAGATATGAATCTCTCTTTGAAAAATACGAACTTCTCTTAAGATTGGATTTTCTCTTGAGAAATACGAATTTCTATTGAAAGCTCTGTGAATTACAAATGATGGCGCCATGCTTGAATAAGAAGAAATTCGCACCAATTGAGCAACTGCAAGAATTCAAAACCCTGACAAGAATAGAAGATCTCTGATTGGTTGCCTTTCAGTTGAACTGCCACTGACTGGAAGTTCGAATAATAAAATATTTATTATCATGCAATGGCGCTAAAAATAGACATATTCTGAACTTCAGTTGACAAACTGGTTGAAGCTCTGAGATTCATCTTTTGACTTTACTGATTCCGAAAAGTCATCTGTTGAGCTCATAGGCGTCCATTTGCTCAAGATACTTCACTTTTTATTAACTTCCTATTTTATAAATTTGGCAACATTATCCCACGGCCAGCCAACCGACCGGTTCGGATGACGGGTGATCTTTGGGCGATGCGAGATAATCAACGGAAAGCCCTGCGAACAAAGGAAGAAATGTCACGCTGGGAACACAAGCGCAAAATCCATGTCGTTTAACCCAGCGAAAAATTAAGTAGCACTGATTAAATTGCTTTACGAAGGTTCGGACTTAGCCATTTTCCTAAACTTGCCATCGACACTTCATGGCCGGCCCGGCGGTGAGCCGGTGAAACCACTAACGTCTGAGAGCCGAAGCTCCGCGGCATATTTGGAGATAATGCATCGATGACTGCTCGCACGATAGCGAAAGGCTGTGTTAGGGCCTCAAAAGCGCCTGGCTCAGGTTGCACTTTGGACATTTCAAGCGAAAAATCAAGCGTCGTCAAACACCCTACTTTGTGGTGATAAGCGGAATTTGGGATGACGGGTCCCCGGCATTATCTGTTTTATGGACAGCGGGAGACTCAAAGTCCTTTGGAGAACCTTGTGGTAAAGCGCTTCCTAAGACCTCAAATTCTCGATGCGTATTTTTAATATGTTTACCGCTCCCGGACTTGGCCATTTTGGACGTTTTCACCTTGAAATATGACACAAAGACCTCGCCGCGCTGGCATTTGCCAAATCTTGAAAGGCGGCCGGCTATGTTTCGTTGGAAGAATAGAATTGATTCGCTCAATGATGCGTGAGACTTGACGAAACGGGCTCATCGATCCAGCTGAAGGCTGAAACCTTAAGACCATGAAAATGCGAAAACCATTTGTTGGTTCCATGCCGGAAAATTCGTTGCTTAGTAGAATCTCTGCCCGGTGACCACCAGGAGCGTCGGATCGACAAGCTGAATGATGCGTTGCGGGCTGGGCTAATTACTACTGATGTCATTGAGAACTCACGATACGCAAATTCTGGCATCGGAGGGGTCCTTTAGGCCAGCGCCCCTGGCTTGTACTTGCACTGGGCATAAACGGAGAAGCTCAAAAACATGAAAACTCCATTTTAAGCTGTTCTTCGGACGTCTGCCGCCTGAACTCTGAGAGTCGGATGACTATGCTTGATATCTCGTCGGATAAGCAGACTAGCTGTGAATGAATTGACTGTCTTCGGCATCGAAACTGACGAGATTTACCCTTGCCTTGAAATGGGCGCCCTCAGGCTAGAGGCGCGCTTTTGCCTGGAAAAGACAAATTTCTCATCTCCTAAAATTTAGGGATTTTAACTTCTGTTGCGATTTGCTGGAGCTGTGGTTCTCGGAACGCCTCGCTGGGTAGCTCGACGGATAGCCAGACTGATTCTGAAGACATTGACTGGATGCTTGAACATTTTAACCAGAATCTTAACCTCCAATAAACTGGGCGCCCCTGAGCTATACTTGCGCTTTTGGGCTTTTCTTCTGAGAAATCTCCATGATTTGATCATTAAAAACTCTGTTTCGATCATTGAAAATACTGTCTGCAATATGAAATGTCGTCGTGAGATGCTCCTTCGTCGTGAAGATCTTCATTTTGAGTCTCTGCTTCAGGTTTTGTTCAATATAACTGACTTTGACCGACAAACTATTGACAACAACTCCATGCTTGATATTGCCCAAAACTATGTTTTACATCAAATTAGCAAGGTTTAGACTTTTAAATGCAAAATGCCTTGATGAAGCAAAAAATTTGGTTTGGGTACAACAATATGCATGAGATGTTGCCATGTGTCTTGATCTAACAACATGTGACAACATGTGAACCCTAATGGTGATGATCATTAAATGATGAGATAAGTTCTAGAAGGAATCTTATCTCCTACAAATAAGGAAGGGAATATTATCCCATTTATTAAATGATTGATCTAATAATGCAACCTAGGACTTAACTAATTAAATGCAAGACCTAAGTTAACTTATGCTAGTGTAATAATTAATTAATTACACCAACATCACCAATATGGGTTAGGATGTACAATCTATCTTTTAGGTTTTAGTCAAATGAATTAATATCAAAAGTTGGGAATAACTTTGGAAAAATATTGGAGATTGACTTGTAGAATGGAAAAACCCTAATTTATGTCAGGATTAGGGTACTTTCTATCTATGAAATTCCAAATGATATCAAGTTATCAACTTTAGATGGGTTATGGTTGCAATAGCTATCGGTGGAGGAACCAAAATTTTATTATTTGCATTACAAAAAAGGAACCATTTTGAAGAGAGTTGTCGAAGACCCCTGCCACCGATTAGGAAGAGGTAGGTTCCAATATACACCACTAAGAAAAACATTGAAGAGGAAGATTGTGTGGAAATGACTACAAGTCCCACTCACACCTCAGAACCCCCAATAGATAACATGAACACCCACAATCCCAATGGAATTATGCTGGAAAATCAAGCACTTGAGTTGGAAATTGTTCCATTCATAGAAAATAGAGATGGACAAGGAAATTATGCTTCAGATGCATCAAAATAGGAGGATGAAGTTCAATACTAGCTGAATTGGACCTAGTCAATTCATGCAAAATTCAACAATCAACTTACAATCTATTGGACAATAATCTTTGGGTCTCCCACTTCTAAACTTGGGTGAAAGACTAATAAACAAAAGTGAGAAGAAGATAATCTATGCATTAAGAAAGACTTAATCAAATCCTATCTACTGAGATCCATGAGAGGTGTTCCCTCCCTTGGAGGGAAATGGAGATCCTCATGTGGAATGTTAGGGGCTTAAATGCCCCTAACAAGAGGCACATGATCAAGCACCATTTAAACATCAATTGATTGATTTAATTCTCCTATAAGAAACCGAGTTGAACAAAGATAAAGTAGATTTATTTTTTAAACATTGTAAAGGTTGGTCTCACCTATTCCATGAGGCCATGGGATCTTTTAATGGGCTTAGCCTATTGTGGAATCCAAATAAATTCAACATAAATTTATATGAATCAAAGGCCTAATTGGTAGTCTACTAAGGTATGTAGCGTTCTTTCAAAATTAAACTTTCATATTTTCAATGTCTACGGACTATCCAAACTAGTAGACAAAAGAACACTATGGAACAAATTGTCCATAGAGATTGGAAAGATCAATGAAGGAGACTACATATTAGGTGGAGAATTTAATGCAATCATTGACTCTACTAAAAAATTGGGTGGACTTGGTCAAATGTCTATTGAACATCCAGAATATTGAGAGGGGGGGGGTGAATCAGTACTCCATAAACCCATAATAAAACCCACTTAAAAATTATCATAATTTTGACTGAATCAACAAGAGAGAACATAGAAACAAGTCAATGCAATCATACACATGAACACCAAGATTTTTACGTGGAAAACCCAGAATGGGAAAAACCATGGTGAGGGTTAACTCACAATATATTATATCCGGATACAAAATATTATCAGGCTCACTGCCAAGACTCACTATCCTTAAAATGCTCATAGCCTGAGTACAAAAGATGGCTCACTGCCAAGATACAATGATAGTGGCTCACTGCCAAAAGAATGAATTGATGGAATACACCTTCAATGTGTAGGGTTTAGTTCCATTGATGCTCAGAATATAAAGTACTGCCTTACATAGCAGTCGCTCAACAAATCTGTATTGATCACTATTGATAAAGCATTTAGGCTTTGATCTTCTCCTCTATTCACTTTCACTTCTCCTTCTCGCTCTCTTCTCTTTTTCTCACACACCTCTTGCTTATTCCTCATACATCCATTCCTCAAAACATCTTATATATATACAAGCATATCTTATTCATTAATTAGGTTGGCCTAATTAGATGAACACAAAATAAGCAAAACCTTCTTCGCTGGCACCATATAAGATTTGAACATTTTATCTGTGTAGTGTATTATGCCAAGTCAGCTATTAGTCTTCATAATATATTGCATTTGCTGAGTTGGCCAAGACTAAAACAAAATTCTCCTAACCAACAATTAATTCTCAAAGAAATAACCTTCCAGATCTGAGAACACTTTAATTTCCCATCATACTACCAGTAAATAGACTATCAACAAAACTACAGTATAAGAATGTTCACCTTATTAGAATGCAGAGTCTCCCACATAGTATATCACACACAGAACAATAGTAGGATAAAGAGTTAAACTCTATCAGAGATAACTTTCTGTTCACAAAAAAAGACGTCTCAAGATCTAGGATATAACTGTCTGAATGCGTCAATAAAACATGGTTAAGATATTAGAGTCATATCAGATCTTGTGATGAGTTTTGGACTCAAATACCAACACATTGATCCATCATAAAGGAGTATTACTGGCAGAGAATAACTTCCGGCGGTAAACCAATAAAACTTCCCATATAGTTATCACCATATAGTTATTACCATGTTGACATCAATGACAACATAGGAATAACCAGCACAACCATCCATACTTCATGCTCATGTTGCGAAGCTTCCAACAATCTCCCCCTTTGGAATTGATGGAAACAAGCATGACAAAAAATTTCAAGTATACCACAATTGAATATTTTGACTACTCCCCCTATCAAAACTATTCTTCACAATTTTTTTTTCGTTTGATTCTTTATGTTTTTATCTCTCCCCATCTCTTTATCTCTCCCCCTTTGACATCAATGACAGAGGAAGGGGTCCGGTATAAATGTAAATATTCATCAAAAAGTAACTAGAATGATATGAACACAACTTCAAATTAACTTGAAGAAGAATCTCTGAGACTCTTCAAGATAGTCTTCCATAATGCTTTACCTTCTTCCCATGAACCTTTTGCATTGAAAAGTCTTGTAAAATAGCTCAGGTTTAGTTAGACTCTATACCATCTGTTATAGTATTGGGACTAAGATTGATCTTTGATAATTCACCAATACAGCCAAGAGCACTAGAAATAGAAGTATGTCTAAGTTTAATCATGTCTCTGAGTGCCACAAAATTCTTGATAACATCCATTCTTCGATCCTATAGAGAGAAAAAAGTGTCCTAAAGATGCACAATGTACGGCCACCTCTAATTATCTTTATCTTTTTCTAACCTGTATGTATCTACCTGAGTGCTCAATCGAGACTCACTCATCCTGTAAGGAAAATCAGATGCGAAAACAATCCTCCTAATGTCAATACCTCAGGAAAGAATGCAGATACACTTTAAAATTTACAATTACAGTCAAGTTAAGATGCACTATGAAACAGATTACAGAAACAGAGTTTTGACAATCACACAAGAACACCAGATATACATGGGAAAACCCTTACGGGAGAAAAACCCACCACACCAAGAGAAATCACTTTGTATTACAGTAATTGAAATTACATACAATTCCAGACTTATCTTTCTAGTGTCATTATACAACAACATTCACCATGAACATTCTTGTACAGGAACCTTTACTATTTACAGTCTTTACAGAATCGAATTCATACACTGATACAGTTCGAACTCTCCACACTCCACTGTTGATTTAACCAACCGATTACAATCTGCAATCACTAAGTATATCCATGTCGATCTTTGTCTGTCGAGCTCCCTCACAGAACCGTCACAACGAATAGACTCCCAACGGTTCCAATTCGGCTCCTCTGATTGGCTGAATACCAACCACGTAGATAGTCATCGCTCAGTCAGAAGAAACAAACTAAGTTGGCATCTCGGTGAGACACTAATAGTGTCTCGCCGATGCCACTTAGACTTCATATCGATATCGCCAAGAGTCACAGTTATCACAAGGATGTTCCATCGAGCTTCATGTTACACCGAGTCACCAAGCAGTCGTCCAGACCTATCTCATTCGCCAGAAGGTCATAGCGAGTCACCAAAGTTACATCGAAGTCATTTGTCATATCGAGCTCCATAGGATAGTCGGCAAGACTTATATCGTTCGTCGAGAGTTCATACCGAGACAGAAAGATTACCCCAAAGTGTTCATCCATTGCCAAGACATTGCCCTTCGCTAAGACTTCACTCCGAGATCTCTAAGCTACTCCGAAGATATCAACAGTCGCCAAGACATACACCCTTCGCTAAGAGAACATACCGAACTCCAAGACTTACCTCGAAGGCTCTTCATCATCGGCAAGACTCATCAGAGTCACTGGGACTTCTTATTGAAACCACGTGTTCCACCGATGACCATCATTTGCCAAGAGCTACACTGAAGACTTCCAAAAAGTGTTTATGTTGGTGAGACCTTCAATGTTTGCTGAGATGTCTTCCCGGATCTTTGAGTTACCCCGATAGCCATCGGCTATCGGCAAGACATCCTTCAATCGCTAAGATGTTTCTCAGAAACCCTTTGTGTTACACCGAAGAGCATTTGGATGTGTCCCCGTCGGCAAGACTTTCACTATTCGCTGGGACTTCTCACCGAGTCATATGTTACGGCGAAGACACCAGCAGTGTTCCTGTCGGTGAGACATTAGCTTTTGCTAAGACTTCTTAGCGAGAAACCTTAGCTATCCCAAAACTCATGATCGCTAGGAGTCTCCCCGATTAACGATTGAATGGCCTTTCGGCCAGAGGTGTCCGCGCGGTAAGAGATCACAGCGACTGCTCTATGATATAGCGATAGAATCCAAATAGTAACCGTTCGACAAGACTCCTGCAAGGTCACAACGACTTGTGAAAAACATGATGAATGAAACTGCTAGTCGGCCAGACAATGAAGATGTCACACTGACTTGTCTCTAATGGAGGTTTCAGCCTATATTGTTTGAGGCACATATTTCCAACAATCTACCACTTGACGAAGATCATACAGGCACCTCCAGAGCACAAATAATACTTACTGAAAATCATGGGCACTAAGACCCATTGAACTAGCACACCACCTGAACTTGTCTGTGCTCACTGGCTTCGTCAATACATCTGCAACATTCTCTAGAGTATCAACCTTTTCCAAACTGACCTTTCCATCCTCCACCATATCTCATACAAAGTGGTATTGTACATCAATATGTTTCATCCTAGCATGGAAAGTTGGGTTCTTTGCCAGACAAATGGCACTCTAACTGTCACATAAAATTGTTATTTCCCCTGCATCAAAACCAATGTTAGAACACAAACGTTTCAACCATACAACTTCTTTACAAGCATGAGTAGCTGCCATGTATTCAACCTCTGTAGTGGACAAAGTGACTACAGCTTGCCGCTTGCTCATCCAACTCACTGCACCACCATTCATCATGAAAATGTATCCACTGGCAGATCTCCTGCTGTCAATGTCCCCTGCCCAATTAGAATCTACATAACCACGAATGCTGAGAGTCCTCTGTGATTCAACCGAATTCCCATGGTAACACATTGCAAAATCTGAAGTCCCCTTCAAATATCTAAATACTCTCTTCACAACATCCCAATGTATTCTTCTTGGATTAGCCATAAATCGACTAAGTACTTCCACTTCTTGGGCAATGTCTGGCCTTGTACAGACCATTGCATACATAAGACTGCCTACAACACTAGCATAGGGTACACTGGTCATGTCCTCCATCTCAGTAGGAGATTTTGGATAGTCCTCAACAGATAGCTTCGTTCCCTGCAAGACTGGAACAACTAACTGCTTGCAATCATTTATGCAAAATCTCTCTAGAACAGTCCTTATATACTTACTCTGGCTAAGCCAAAGCTTTCTATTTTTCCTATCCCTAGTTATCTCCATCCCCAGAATATACCTTGCTGCACCAAGATCCTTCATTTCGAACTTAGCAGACAATTGAGACTTAAGATCAGAAATCATTAGCTTGCTATTTCCTATGAACAACATATCATCAACATAAAGAGCAATAACAAGCACTTGATCACTTTCTTTATAATATACACAGTGATCAAATTTTGATCTCACAAAGCCTAAAGATAATACATAAGTATCAAATTTCTGGTACCATTCTAGGTGACTACTTTAACCCATACAAAGACTTCTTTAATTTGCATACCAATTTTTCTTTACCTTTCTCAACAAAGTGCTCGGCTAGGACATATAGATTTCTTCTTCAAGATCACCATGAAGAAATGTTGTCTTCACATCCATCTGTTCAACCTCTAATTCATACGCTGCTGCAAGTGACAAAAGAAATCTAATGGACGCCAGCTTTCATACACAGGAGAAAAGATTTCCCATAATCAATTCCTACATGAAAATAACCTTTTGCACCGGGCCTTGCCTCTACCTCTTTCTATTAATCGGGCCATCTAGACCAATCCTTTTCTTAAATACCCATTTGTAGCCCACGGGTTTTCTGCCTTCAGGCAAGGGCACCAGACTCCAGGTATCATTCTTTTCTAATGATGCAATTTCTTCTTCCATGGCTTCTAACCAAGAGTCTGAGTTAGACATTTTAAATGCCTCTTTCATGCATTCTAGGCTCATATCAATACTTCAGGGAAATCAAAGCATAGGCACACAAGTAGAATCAATCAATGAGAACCCATACCTATCCTGTTGTTTCCTTTCTCGGTTGACTCCTCCTCACCTGGCCGAGGCTTTCTTCGTAACTTTCAACTGATTGAGCTCTCCCCGCTTTAGGTACATTTGAAATCTCACCTCTTCTCCTCGTGTAGGAGGAATTGCCGCCACATCCTTATTGTTTTCCTCGACTTGTCTCCGACTACGATCGAAGGTGGAAGGTTTCAGCTCATGAAAGATTACACTTCTGCTGTATACAATCTTCTCTGTAACAGGATTCCAAAGCTTGTATCCTTTAATGTTAGCACTATAGCCAATAAAAATACACTTGACAACCTTGTTCTCCAACTTAGATCTTTTTACATCCGACACATGTGCATATGCCTCACAGCCAAAGACTCGAATATGTCTAAGAGAGGGCTTCTTAGCAGACCACGCTTCCAAAGGTGTCTTCGCAACAAGAGTAGAGTTTGGAGATCGATTAATTAAGTAACATGCAGTAGCAGTAGCTTCAGCCTAGAGCTTCTCTTCTAAACCAGCACTACTAAGCATACTTCGTGCTCTCTCCATCACTGTCCTATTGAACCTTTCTGCAACTCCATTCTGCTGTGGAGTATAAGGTGTAGTCTTGTGTCTTTTGATCCCATGGTCTTTACAATATCTTTCAAATTCATCAGAACATAATTCACCACCATTATCAGTCCTTAAGCATTTTATTGTTTTACCAGTCTGATTTTCAACAAGATTTTTAAACTCCTTAAATCGACTGAACACTTCTGATTTACTTTTCAAAAAATATACAAATGCTCTCCTTTAATAATCATCAATGAACGACACATAGTATCTTGATTTAGACAATGAAGGAACATTCACTGGACCAAACACATCTGAATGAATATAGTCTAACAAACCAGAAGATTTATGAAGACTATCATAAAATGAAACACGATGCTGCTTTCCATATATACAGTGTTCACAAAATTCAAATTCCAGATTACAATCATCAAGCCCCTCAACCAGGTTTTTGTTCTTCAAGGTTTTTAAACCTTTTTCTCCTATGTGGCCTAACCTATGATGCCAAAGCATAGTCTTCTCTGCAGGAAGTTTTACTTCCGTAGAGTTTACATAATTAGGGATATTTCCCTCTTTACCTCCATGAGGAGCTTTTAGTGACTTCAAAGAGACACTGCTACATTGAACAGTTTGTGCATCCAGCTTGTACAGGGTACCAATTTGAGCACCTCTAACCAACACCATTGAACCTCTAGTCATCTTGCAACCACTTCTTGAGAACAAGACTTGTACTCCGATATCATTAAGCTTACTGACAGAAAGTAGATTCCAAGCCAAACCTGGTATATGCATAACATCATTGATCCCCTTTATTCTGCCATCAGGGAATTGGATTCTGACTCTTCCACGGCCAACAATTTCCAAAGTTGAATCACTCGCCAAGTACACCTTTCCACCATCGTATTCTTCATACTTTGTGAACCATTCTCTGTGAGATGCCATGTGGAATGATGCTCCAGAATCAATCAGCCAGGCATCATCTGATGCCTGAGTAGCCAAGGCTACAATAAAGGTGCCTGCATCACTATGAGAAGAACCATTATCAGAAGAGCCCTTCTTCTTTTTCTCCTCTTTACAATCCTTTCAGACATGACCAGGTTGCCCACAGTTCCAACACTTCACCTTGGACTTCTTGCTAGGAGACTTTGATCTCCCCTCTGATTTCGATTTGGAATTCTAGTCCTTCTTGCCTTTCTCCTTTGACCTTCCTCTGACAGCAAGAGCCTCCTTCACCATCTCAGAAGACTTCCTTCTCATTTCTTCTGACAGCAAAGAACCAACAACATCTTCCATCTTGAAATTGGATGTTGTACTCCCAATAGCCATCACCAGATGATCCCAAGAGTCTGGCAAAGAACACAACAGAAGCATACAACGATCTTCTTCAATTTTTACACCAACAGATGTTAATTGTGCGAGCAACATGTTAAATGCATTCAAATGATCAGCTACAGACCCTCCTTCCTGCATTCTCAAAGAGTAGAGCTTCTTCCTCAGGACAACTTATTCACCAAAGATTTCCCCTGATAAATAGATGCCGTCTCTTCCACAAGGAAGAGGCAGTCTTCTCTTCATGCACATTGAGAAGAACTGAGTCAGCCAAACAGAGCCTTATTATCCCCTTAGATTTTCTATCTGCAAGGTCCCATTCTTCTTGCTTCATGCCTGTAGGTTTAGTTCCAGACACAACAATCCAAAGATCTCGATCTACTAAGAGATCCTCCATCTTGAGTTTCCATAACTCAAAGTTACTGCCATTGAATTTCTCTATTTCAATCTTCCCATATGAACTAGAGATCTTAATATGTAATTAGAAAATAACAATCTCTACAAGACTCCCACTGAACATAATTGACACAAAAAACCCAATATACCCCCAAGGATAACACAACCGCCGGCTTTGATACCACTTGTAAGGAAAGTCGATGCGGAAACAATCCTTCTAACGCAATACCTCGGAAAGAATGTAGATACACTTTAAAATTTACAATTACAGTCAAGTTAAGATGCACTATGAAATAGATTATAGAAACAGAGTTTTGACAATCACACAAGAACACCAGATATACGTGGGAAAACCTTTACGGGAGAAAAACCCACCACACCAAGAGAAATCACTTTGTATTACAGTAATTGAAATTACATACAATTCCAGACTTATCTTTCTGGTGTCATTATACAGCAGCATTCACCATGAACATTCTTGTACAGGAACCTTTACTGTTTACAGTCTTTACAAAATCGAATTCATACACTGATACAGTTCAAACTCTCCACACTCCACTATTGATTTAACCAACAGATTACAATCTGCAATCACTAAGTATATCCATGTCGATCTCTGTCTGTCGAGCTCCCTCACAGAACTGTCACAACGAACAGACTCCCAATGGTTTCAATTCGGCTCCTCTAATTGGCCGAATACCAACCATGTAGATAGTCATCGCCCGGTCAGAAGAAACAAACTGAGTTGGCATCTCGGTGAGACACTAACAATGTCTCGCCGATGCCACTTAGACTTCATATCGATATCGCCAAGAGTCATAGTTATCGCCAGGATGTTCCATCGAGTTTCATGTTACACCGAGTCACCAAGTAATCGCCCAAACCTATCGCATTCGCCAGAAGGTCATAGCGAGTCACCAAAGTTACACCGAAGTCATTTGTCATATCGAGCTCCACAGGATAGTCAGCAAGACTTACATCATTCGCCGAGAGTTCATACCGAGACAGAAAGATTACCCCGAAGTGTTCATCCATCGCCAAGACATTGCCCTTCGCTAATACTTCACTCTGAGATCTCTAAGCTACTCTGAAGATATCAACAGTCGCCAAGACATACACCCTTCGCTAAGAGAACATACCGAACTCCAAAACTTACCCCAAAGGCTCTTCATCATCGACAAGACTCATCGAAGTCGCTGGGACTTCTTATCGAAACCACCGTGTTCCACCAATGACCATCATTTGCCAAGAGCTACACCGAAGAATTCCAAACAACGTTTCTATCGGTGAGACCTTCAATGTTCGCTGAGACGTCTTCCCGGGATCTTTGAGTTACCTCGATAGCCATCGGCTATCAGCAAGACATCCTTTAGTCGCTAAGACGTTTCTCCGAAACCCTTTCTGTTACACCAAAGAGCGTTTGGATGTGTCCCCGTCAGCAAGACTTTCACTGTTCGCTGGGACTTCTCACCGAGCCACATGTTACGGCGAAGACACCAGCAGTGTTCCTGTCGGCGAGACATTAGCTTTCGCTAAGACTTCTTAGCGAGAAACCTTAGCTATCCTAAAACTCATGATCACTAGGAGTCTCCCTGATTAATGATTGAATGGCCTTTCGGCCAGAGGTGTCCGCGCGGTAAGAGATCACAGCGACTGCTCTATGATACAGTGATAGACTCCAAATAGTAACCGTTCGACAAGACTCCTGCAAGGTCACAACGACCTGTGCAAAACATGATGAATGAAACTGCTTGTCGGCCAGACAATGAAGATGTCACACCGACTTGTCTCTAATGGAGGTTTCAGCCTGTATTGTTTGAGGCACATATTTCCAA
This sequence comes from Sequoia sempervirens, assembly GCA_007258455.2. Lineage (NCBI taxonomy): Eukaryota > Viridiplantae > Streptophyta > Pinopsida > Cupressales > Cupressaceae > Sequoia > Sequoia sempervirens. The sequence continues at coordinate 18,293 of VDFB02055718.1, forward strand.
CACATCCTTATCTCATTTCTCATATCCAGTGTACTACCAGACCAATCTAGACAAAAAGAAAGGAGTTCCTGTGCCTCTTTTTCACAACCTTGTACACTCTCCAATTCCTTCATTACTCGATCGTGTGCATTCACACATTTTCCTTTGATATCTTCCAAATTTTCTTTATCAAACCTGATTCTAGCAGATATTTTAAGTCTGGAGATGTAGACCTTCAAATAATTAAACATGCCACAAAGATTCTCTACAAAAAAAATAGATGAATCAAAATTAGCATTGGGAAAAACCTTTTGCAAATCTTCCAAAGCTCTCTAAATATTTATTCTTTCATGCTCATGTTCAAGCTTACTTTCTTTTGCACCTTCTTCCTTCACTACACTCTTCCTTTTCTTCCTTGTTCCAGTCACGCTACCAGAGGTACTTTCTTCATTGAGATGCTTAGGGCTTTCCAAGAGAATTTTGGCATATTTATAAATTTCAGCTTTTGACACTTCATAATCCAATTAAGATATCCAAACTAACCTTGATTCAACTGCTTCCATATGACAAAAATCTATAGACACAGGAAAATTATGCTTCCGGAGTATCTTTCCACAACACTTACTGGAATCCTATACCTTTTGTTCATTCTCATCTGAAATGTTCCAAAGAATGTAGCAAGGGTAGACTCTTGTGCATCCAAAATGCCAATATTTATCATGAATTTCCTGATTTGATAGGAAATAGGCTCTGAATTTGACCATTCTAACCTTCCTATTACCGATAACTCTCTCAAAAATTAAAAGAGTAGAAAAACAACCAAATTTCCATACCGAAAAGTATTCTTTTTGCTCTTCTTGATCTCCTTTAAATTCTTCAAAAGGTGTATGCGAAGTAGTTCACACAAGTCATATTCCATACCTCTTATTACCATATCAACAATAATATTCACGACAACAGTAGAAATAGTAAAAAATATAGATTCATTGTTAGGGATACAAACTTTATAACCGATGACCATAGCAACATACCTTATTACCAGATCAACAATCAATCTCAAACCAATCTCTTTTCCTTTAAAACTCGCACCTAATCTCAATTATTTCTTCCTCATTCATAGCCTTTAGTTTAGAAATTGGTCTAGAGGAACATAAACCAGTTACATCTCTAATTACTTCTCTGGTGACCAAATGTGCCTCATCAATCCACAAAGATTCATCATGAATTCTACTCAACACTGTTCAAATTTACTTCTTCTCAAATTCAAACAAGGGAACTTTCCTCCAAACATCCAATTTTTTCTCAACTAATACTTTGTAGGCATCATGGCTCTCTTTTAATTCATTTTCCCAAAGCACGTTCAACTGAACTGACGACATTTCTTCAATCTTAGTGTAAACAAATGCATAGATATCTTCTGTAGGAAACACTCTCGAAAGGATGCAAGAGAATGCACCAATAGACTCTTCTGACACATTCCTCATATATCTCTTTAGCCTAGCTTTATCCACACAATTCACAATCTTTGAATTATCCATAGCAATAAAAGTGAAAGATTCTGCAAATAGGAGTACCTCTGAAAATGCCAACCAAAAAATGTATAGATTTCGAACTTCCAAAGCTTACTTTGAATTCGTCTATTATTTTCTTCAAATTCTAAAACCTTGAATTCCCTTCTAAACTTTACATGTTTCTCTGAAAATACATAGGATTTTAAAATTATTTGAACTTATTCCTTTCATTCTGAATGATTTTGCAATAAATGTTTCAACTTGCAGGTAGATTACCTCAAAAACTATGTACGCCTTCATTCTTTCAAATTCTGCAGACTTCATTTTTCACACATGTGACTAATAAAATACCTTAATCTTGTTACTGTATTAAGTATACTTGTCATGACATTACACAAGTATCGATGAGGGGGTTTATTAGATTTTCTAATGATTGCTCCCCCTTAGCCACTGCTTTTATTTAGAGATTGACAGGAGTCTCTGTACTGGAGGTCGACACAGATAAGATTGATGATTCCTTTCTCCAAATCCTTTCTATTTCCTTCCTTGCTTCTTTCAGATCAAAGGTTAGATCATTCTTCTTCGCCGGATAGACGTTCTTCTTTCTTCTACTGTTACTACCAGGGTGTTCCGATTTTCTACACTTACAACAAGCAACATTCTTCTTTGCATTTTCCCTTTTATCCAACATACTATCTTTATATCCATTCTTCTTTCTCTTAGAGTTATTCACATTACTTTTGCAGTCATTTTCCTTATGACCAAATCTCTTGCAGGAATAACAAACACCATTGAAGTATAAATACCTTTTAGCATCATGTTGTTTAACATGAATTTTTTCAGAATTGCTCCTTCGCTTCTTGATTTGTCTATTTTTGTACCGCATCTTCTTACTAGTGAATTGCTTCACTTTAGAACTCTGACCTTCTTCAAACCCTAAATCACTCTTATCTAGATTTCCAATCTTTGAGAGGTAATCAATTCATCAAGCATCACCAAGCTTATCTTAAAGCTGTCTTCAAAACTTCTTGCCCTTTCCATATTAGATCTCAAGATTTCTGCTTCTAATTCAAGCTTTGCGCATTCATCCATCTTCTTTTGAATTTCAATTTCTTGACATTCTTTAGTTCTTTTCTTCTCATCCAATTGTTCCAACAGGCTAGTGATGATTTCTTCTCCTTCAATCAATAGATTACATGCTTCCATACTTATACTTTGTAGCTTTTAAATGTATTGATTTTCTTTTATCAACTTGTCTTTCAAAACTTCCATTTCTTCTGAAAATTCAATAGAGACTACCTCTGAAGGAAAAAATTTCTCATATTCAAATTCCAGGACTTTCCTCAAGCTGTTAGGCTTCTTTAGAGGAATCGAGCTTTGATACCAATTGTTGAACATCCAAAATACTGAGAGGCCGGGGGGGTGAATTAGTATTCCATAAACCCATAATAAAATCCACTTAAACATTATCACAATTTTGACTGAATCAACAAGAGAAAACATAAAAACAAGTCAGTGCAATCATACACATGAACACTAGGAATTTTGCGTGAAAAACCCAAAATGGGAGAAACAACGGTGAGGTTAACTCACAATATATTTATCCGGATACAAAATATTACGTGGCTCACTGTCAGGAATCATTGTCCTTAAAAGGCTCACAACCTGAATACAAAATGTGGCTCACTGCCAAAAGAATGAACTAAAGGAATACACCTTCAATGTGCAGGGTTTAGTTTCATTGAAGCTCAGAATATAAAGTACTGCCTTACACAACAACCACTCAACAAATCTATACTGATCACTACTAGTAAAGCATTTAGGCTTTGATCTTCTCCTCTATTCACAGTCACTTCTCCTTCTTGCTCTCTTCTCTTTTTCTCACACACCTCTTGCTTTTTCTCCTTCCTCGTACATCCATTCCTCAAAACATCTTATATATACAAGCATATCTTATTTGTTAATTAGGTTGGCCTAATTAGATGAACACAAAATAATCAAAACCTTCTTCATCGACACCATATAATATTTGAACATTTTATCCATGTAGTGCATTATGCCAAGTCATCTATTAGTCTTCATAATATATTGAATTCACTGAGTCGGCCAAGACTAAAACACAATTCTATAAACCAACAAATAATTCTCAAAGAAAACACCTTCCAAATTTGAGAACACATTAATTTCCTATAATACTACCAGTAAAGAGACTATCAACAAAACCATAGTATAAGAATGTTCACCTTAGTAGAATGCGGAGTCTCCCACATAGTATACCACACACAAAACAATAATAGGATACAAAGTTAAACTCTATCAGAGATAACTTTCTATTCACAACAAAAGACGCCTCAAGATCCAATATATAGTTGTCTGAATGAGTCAATAAAACATGTTTAAGAGATTAGAGTCATATTAGATCCTGTGATGAGTTTCAGACACAAATACCAACACAGTGATCCATCACAAAGGAGTATTACCGGGAGAGAACAACTTTCGGTAAACCAAGCAAACTTCCCATATAGTTATTACCATGTTGACATCAATGACTACATAGGAACAACCAACACAACCATCCAGACTTCATGCTCATGTTGCAAAGCTTCCAACAATGTCCCAATCTCGGCGAGACTTCATTGAGTTCATAGATTAGAATCACCTTATCAATGGTGTGTCAATCAGTGGCTCCTTCACTTGGAACAATCTATGGCTAGGATTCACGAATATTGCCATAAGATTAGATTAGTGCCTTCTATCGGTAAGATGGCTACATCACCCATCCCTTCCTTGTTCCAACATTAGGGCAATATTAATGTCTAACCACTTCCCCATTGACCTGTGTATAGCAGAAAACAACTTTTCAATCAAAGGCCAATTGTACTTCAAACAAATGTAGCTATGCCAAAAAGATCTATTGGGATTATTAAAATCATGGTGGATAGATAAGCAACACCTAAGTGGAAAGAAAATTCCCACTTTCAGTAAAATACTATAGTACATTAAAGAGAAATTGAAAGAGTGTAATAAAATGACACTCAAAAACATATTTGTAGAAAAAGAGAGAGAGGAACAAGAATTAGAAATACTGAATCAAAAAATTATGGTGATAGGGATTTTCCAAGAGGATTACATTAGAGAGAAGGTGTTTCTTGTAGAATGAAATGAACTACTTGATAAGGAGGAAATCTACTAGTGTTCAAACTCTTGGAAGACATGGTTGGATGAAGGTGATTTAAATAAAAAATTCTTCCATAATTCCACCAAAATTAGAAGTCAAAATAGGGTTTCCCAAATCATCAAAAAACAAGAAATAATTTTAATCGACGCCAAGGAAATATAGATAGAAGGGGTTCACTACTTTCAAAATATCTTAGGTGATAGTGGTTTGGTTGAGCCTTTGGATAATTGCTTTCTAGAAGCAACACCCACACTCATAAATGATGCAAACAATGAGATTCTAATATCACATGTCACTCTCAAGGAAGTAGGGTTACACTCTTCAGATGCACTCAGATAAGGCCCCTGAACCGAATGGGTTTCCTACTATCTTTTTTCAAGCTTGTTGGAACTTCACGGGAAAGGACACACATGGTGGTAGAGGAATCATGAAAATTGGGTAGAATTCTCAAAGATGTAAACAACACAAACATTGCCTTGATACCCAAGACCAATGATAATAGAAGGATTTCAAAATTTAGGCCCATTTCACTTTGCAATGCTATTTATAAAATAATCTCAAAATTAATATCAAATCGGCTCAGACTGCTATTGCCTCGAATAATCTCACAAGAACAAAGTGGATTTATACTGGGAAGAAGCACCATTGATGGTATCATCATTGCCCATGAGGCAATTCACTCCATGAAATAGTAGAATTAGAAAAGATGTTGGAAATAAGCAATGCATATGATCATGTCAATTAGCAATTTCTCATGAAAATTATCAAGAAACTAGGGTTTGACAAGAAAAAGATGAAGTGGGTTTTTGCATGCATATCCAATCCTCACTATTCGATCCTAATAAATGAGTCTTCTTATGGATTCTTTGAAATTGCAAGGGGCCTTAGACAAGGTGACCCAATATCACCTTCACTTGCACCTAAAAAATCCCCCTAAAACACATCATAAACATATTTCTCTAGCACACAAGGGGCTGATAGAGTTATAGGAGGAATAGGCACACCTAATCACACACAAATCAACTACAAATAGGTAGTGACCAACCTTGTACTTCTCATGCCCTATAGGCATAAGTACAACCTAAAAAGGGCGTAGTATGGCCTCCAAACAATAGATAATTCCTTCAAAGTGTGTAAAATATAAGAAATCCAATCATAATAACATGCCAAAATTGATATAAATAAGAGATGTTGAGAAACCAAGCCTTCACAATGGTTATAACTTGCATAGGTGAAGTGGTATGACCAAAACACTCCATCAAGCTCTTAAAAAACCATTGAAATCTCAAGCAAACAACATCAAACCCTTAAAAAAATCAAAACACATAAAAAATATTCATTATCAACAAAAAAACTAGAAACCTTCTTGCAACACAACTATGAATTTTGGATGAAATCACCAAATCCAAATAAGAGGGTTTTCTCTTTCAAAACTAATATTTCTAGAGGGTTTTCATCCTTGAAAAATAAGAAAAATCAAGTATCGTTAGAGAAAAATGTAGATGTGAAAAACATGGCAACCCTTTTCTCTTCATAGCTCCTCCTTTTATAACTTTTTCTAATGAATAAAATATTATTTTTGTCCTTTTTGGATCCATATTCACTTTAATATTTAAAATCATTTTAAAGTATGCAAAAATTTCACTTTTCCCCCCTTGAGCCTAATTCCTCCTTTGCACAACCTAGTCACTTTTTAAATAATTAAAATAAGTTGTTAATACAAAAATATTAAAAAGTAACTTTTGACAACTAATTTAATTATTTAATTTTCTTTTCCCCATTCTTCGTGCCAATTAGCTTACAAGAAAATATGGAAAATAAATTAATGGAAAATATATGCTTACATGCAAGAAAGGGACATTACATTTCATCTTTGGATAATCTGAGAGAATGCAACAAACATGTGGAGGCATTAATTGTAATGTCCCTAATTGGAAAACATTAGGAAATAGAAAATTTTCCTAAGGTGTGTAAGATAAAATATTGATAATAAATACCAAAATAGATGCCAAAACCCAATGAAATAGATGTTGATAAGAAATATAAGTAGAAACGACAAACTTAAAAAAACCCTTATCAAACAAAATATTCAACCATGAAGAACTAATCCAAAATATTCCACCCAGGGTAGAAAGTTCTTTAGGGAAAGGAAGGCCTTAGAAGGTGCAGTGAAACAATTCTTGAAGGGGTCAAAAGGCAAGAAGTTGTTAAAACACAATGTGGGAGGGTTTGATTGTCTATCTATTAAAACTATTTGGGCAAAGGTGGTAGAGGTCCTCATGCACTATTTTATCCTCAATGAAAGGTACACTCATCTGTATGGTTTCCATTTTATCCTCAATCATTTTTGTCATAAAAATCTAGTTATTTTCCTTTTTACCTTCTTGCTTCATTGGATTTTAGTCTAAAGGAAAACAAGAAGAATGAAAAACAACCCGTTTTACATGAAGGTCTTATTTTATTAATTATGGAACATTTGAAATCCTTCCCCTCTCCCATTGTGGTTAAAAAGCTCCCTTGTGAAGCATACTCTTAAGGCTCTTATTGTTTCTTCTGATGAGGGTTCAAAGTCTAGTTCAGATGGGGATAAGAAGTGGAAATGGTGCCTAACTCTCTATTTGAGGATAAGAATTTGAAGAAGGGTAAAAAGGAAAAGAAGAGGGATTGAACACATATTTCATGGTCGAGTGGGTCGCATACGGGGACTTTCCTTATGAAGATGTTCATGTCTCTTCTAATGAGAAGAAAAAAATTAAAAATTATGAAATTGGGATGAAAGGTGGAAAAAGTAAGGTATTTTGGAGGATACAACTAATTTGCAAGTAGAATGTAGTGGAAAAATCCCCATTCTTACCCTCGATAATGCTAATGTTGGGCATATGTCTTCTCCTTAGGACTTGTCCGAAGGAATTCCCACAACTAAACACTAACAAAGAGGAAATTTATAGTGTTTTGGGGTTAGCTAAGGATGGAGTGGTGGGTCAATTTCATCTAATTAAATGGTTCTTGGAATTGAATCAGATAAATGTAAAGCTAAGATCATTGCAGAATAAAATTGATGCCAAAGGGGAAGTGAAGGATTCAATGAATGTGAAGGATGATGAAAATGAGATTCAACTGGCATTGGAAGCTATTATGACTAAAGTCAGTCTTATGAAAGAGGATTATGAGAGCCAAGTCAAGGGTTTGGAAGAGAAAATGATGCAAATCAAACAAAACCTAGAGAGGGTCATCAAAACTAGCCAGTGCACTCTCTAGAACAATGCTGAAGGTATTCACATCCTCACTAAGAAGTTGAAGGAGCTCAAGGAAGACCAAGTTGTTGATGTCTCCATTGCTACTGAGAAGATGGAGAAAGATCACAAACCAAAGAAAACAAAGCCATTCAGAGTAGAAAGTACCAAGTACATGCACAAGGGGAAAGAAGAAATCTTTCCAAGAAGAGAAGAATGATCTACTTAGTTGGTTGATCTCCACAATAGCTTCTATTAGTAGGAGTTGGAAGTGGCTAATACCCTTAAAGAGTTATAAAAGTTGTTTCTAGCGATTTAGCTATTTATTTCTGATAGTTTTGTTGTTTGTTTGTTGTTGGATCTCTGGTTTTTTGTTAAAGACTATTTTGAACTTCTGGGTTTTAGGTCCCTATAAAACCTGTTTAGTTGTAGATGTGTTTCTTTGAATATATTTATTCCTACATTTTGTATAAGGGTTTTGGGTCCCTCTAAAACCTATTTTACCTTAATCAAAAACATTCCACAATTGTGATATATGATTTTTGGAAACCCTCAATGAAAAATTAATCAATAATAACAACAAATCCAAACTACTAATGGTTGGTATGAACTTGAAAACCCTTGTATGGTGAAAATACTATAATTATGATGACAAATCCGAGTTATTTATTGCTAATATAAATATCAAATCTTCAAATACACAACATGCATATTTATGAATAAAAATTGAAATCATTGTTTTTGTTAATTAATAATTGGAACCAATAAATTAACATTTAAATCACTTACAACAACAAATAATAGTTCATTGATGGCCATGTTGGGATGGGCTCATTTTGTTAAGCTTGGTTTTCAATTTATTCACTTTACTCAACCTGAACTGACCAAAAGACAAAACCCTAATTCCAGACCTGGCCAAATTTCATGTTAAAGCTCACAGACGAGAACGTCCCCGAAAAGACAGACAGAACGAGAGAGAGACAACAGCAAAAACAAACCAACACCAAACCAAAAGCAAAGCCAAAATTAGGGGGTCCCCATTTGCAATGGGGCGATGTGTGAAAAACATCACACAACAGGAAGCAAGTTGTTTTTGGGCCACAACTGGTTCCTTTCCATTAGCTATTTCTTGGTGGAACACTACTATCCAAAGAAAAATTTCTCTATTCCAGAGTTGGGTGATGCTGCGGTTGCCATGGTTCTTGAATTTGTTGGCCTTGGGGGTGTTGTCTCCCTAACACTTTATTTTGGCATTTTTGGGCTATTTGGATTACACTCTGCTCTAGCTCCAGTGCGCAATTGTGAACCCCTCCTGGTTCATGATGATTTTGTTGCTAGTGGGGTTAGTTTTCTTGGCTGAGGTAGCCAATATTCTGTTGTTGGTGGTCCAGAGTTTTCTGTTGCTGATTAGGATTTTCTCAATGCTTTCCTTCTCATCCTAGTTTTATTTAAATTTTTTGGGATCTCCTGGTCCTTTCTCTTTTGAGGCTTCTTCCTTCTCCCCACACTTTCCTATTGAGGGGGATCTTTGTCCTATTGAGGTGGAGGAGTTGTATGCGGGTTTGGAGTTTGATCTCGTTGTTGTTGGTTGGGGGAGTCTCATGTTGTTTAAAGGAGCTTTCATTGCTTGTGTTTTTGATTTGTACCTCATAGAAGGGTTGTACATAAGGCCTACCATGTTGTCCTAGCTGCTCTCATTCTTAAAGGGAGCCTCTTTGATCCCATTTTTGGTGTCAGTGATGTTTCTATTGTAGGAGTTTCTCTGCCTTTGAGGATGGCTTGTGGAGGATGCTGATTCTGTGGGTCCTCGCTTGAAGTTTTTTAGGGGCATGATGGTTGTCCCTGCTCCTGTTAGTTTTCTATTGTATGGTCTACTCTTAGTGACTCTCTTTAAGACCCAATTATTAGTGATGTTTAAGGGGGTGAAGTATTCCCTCTTTGGTGTTTGGTCTTCTTTCTCCCTTTCTTCACAATTGGCTGCTCCTATTGAGGTGGAGGTATCTTCTATGGAGTTGGTGATATGTATTGTGGGTGGGGTGGAGGGCTTTCCATGTTGATACTAGTTACCTCTCTTGCAACTCCTATCAAGGTGGAGCTGGCTCCTATGTAGCTGGAGTTCAGTTTTGATGGAGATATTTGGTTCTTGTGGAAGGGGACTTCCATTTTCCTTCATTATGATTTTTTTGATCCTCTCCTATAGAGGTGGAGAGGCTAGCTATTTGATATGGCCTTGCTTTATCTTTTGGAATGATGTTATTCTAGGCTTAGTTACTATTTTTATGAGCATTTTGTTTGTTGTTGCCTAGCTGTATCAGGTTGTTCCGTTGGTTAGTTAGGTTGGGTTCAAGGTCCCTATAAAAAAATGGTTGTAGATGGTTTAAGGTCCCCTTCAAAACCCTATCTTTGCAACATATGTAGTCTTATCTATCTTTTGGTGGCTGCCACTATTGGGTTGTTGATGGTCTAAGAAATATTTTTTTGCAACTTTCTTTGGAAAGGGTTTTGGGTCCCATCAAAACCTAGTTTGATAGGGTTTTAGGTCCCTTCAAAAACTTGTTTGTAAGGGGTTTTGGGTTCCCTAAAAACCTATTTTCCCCTTTAATCAAAACAAATAATAGTTCATTAATTATGGTTCCCAAAAATATTAATTTACTTTGGCAATTATGGCAGCAATAACCCTCATAAATCTCCCAAATTACATCTACAAACCTAACACTCAAATTATTTATTATTTTTAGGAAAGGTAGGATTAATAACAAATGTGCGATAGGTGGGTGCAAGTAGAAATGAAGGTGCAATATTCCCAAAAGTTACATGGCTAGTTGGAAATGATTTTAGATGATGTGCAATGGATATGATGACTTGGAAACGACTAGTGAAATGTCTAAAACCCTTGCAAACAACAAAAAACAACATATCTAACCCTTGAACCCTAAAAATGATTGTATTTTAGAAAACAATGACTAAAAATATTCATAAATAACAACAATATCTAAAAATCCCTTCAAAACAACCAACCTTTGATTGTATGATGGTTGGAAATATCAAAACTTGCTTTATGGTAAACAACTTCAAGATTTGTACTTGCATTATGGATTCTTTTATTGCCTTGGGCACTTGTGCATTCCACATGAGACAAAAGTACATAAATTGATTTGGGAGGCGCATTTTACCAAGGTTTCATGACACTTGGAGTGGAAAAGACCCTCAAATGTTGTAGGGGTACTTCTTTTGGCCAAATCTTAGGTTAGATGTTAGCAAGCACATTAATTTATGTATTGCATGTGAAATTTACAAGCCATTCAATAAGTAGGGTGTGTATATGCATTTTACAATTCAAAAGAGATTGTGGAATTTGTTTCAATGTACTTATTCTTAGGCTAATTCAACAAAACAGGGTACTAATCATGTTTTTGTAGTGGTTTTATTTTCAAAAATGACAATTTTGGTTTATTGTAATGAACTCATCAAAGCTATAGAAACCACACACTTGTATTTTTAGAGCGTTTGAACCACTTTTGAATGCCAAAGCATATCATTTTAGATAGAGATACCAAGTTCTTGAGTGGTTTTTGGAAAGAGCTTTGATCTATGCTAGACACAAAGTTGAGTAAATATATTGCATTTTATCCCTAGATTGATGGATAAATGAAGGTAGATAATACGATGAAAGTGCACCTCCTTGGGGTGTCTATTTCAAAAAAGCATCATGCTTGGGATGCAAGTATTCCTTTCATTTATTCCAACTACAACAAATATTTGCACAAGTCTAAAACACTACCATTTTCAAGCTTGCATGGGTATTCAACCATTGGAACCTATTAATGTAGCTTATCATGTTCCTCAATCAACAAAATAAAATCCTTTAGCTCAAAAGGAAGTTGAAAAAGTTATTAAATTTTTCAAGGACATTTAGTACATTTGGAAACAAGTGCAAATGATTCTATAGTAGGTTAATGCAAAGTACAAGTAACACTATGACAAGCACAAGACACCACACACCTTTCAAGTTAGTGATCAAGTCTAGTTGCATCTATAGGGGAGACTAATAGGACCTTACCACAATATTTGTTCTCTTTAATATGAACCCTACACTATTACCAAGGAAATAGGAGATAACACATTTGAGCTCAATCTACCTACCTACTTTGGGTTTCATCTAGTCTTCAATGCACAACTCTTGTATCCATACTTTTATCCTTTGTTGGATTTTTTAGATGATGTAGAGACACTTTAATGTATAGAGATCAATCATGAATGTATTTTTTAGTAGAATTGGATCATGTCATTGATGCTAAGGTCAAGAAGAAAAGTCAACAAGATAACTCTCTTGTCTAGGTTGTCAATTCAATTCAAATTATTTCCTAGGAAAAATAGTTCATAGTGTTGGTGAATTATAAAGTGCGCGTTATATTAAGTTTACTTAGGTAATTTAAGAAATAATAAGAACATGCCATCTCCTTGATTGATGGGATTTTTGTGCCATCTCCACTTCATTCACTCCTTGATTGATGGTAGGTAGTGCCACTTTTCTCTCATCAATTTGATTTCATTTGTTGTAATTGACCCTACATGTGGAGACAATCCACCAAATCATTGTGGCTAACTTAACCCCTCTGGGACTTGCCACCCTAAATTGTGCATCTCAAACTCTATATAGTAGTCCATTTCCTTTGTTCTTCATTATTAATACAAATGTTAGAATTCTTTTATTTTTGTTTGTGTTCTCTTTAGTTTATATCATCATAATGTTGTTTTGTTCTTAGGGTAGATTTAAAATTAGAATGAATTCTTTATTAAATCCACCTTGGTATTAGAGCAAGGTAGTTGAGGTGTCCTTTTGTTTATCTAAGGTATTCTTTTAGCTTCTTTTACCTAGGGCTTATTGTATTGATTTTTTAAGTGATCTTAGATAATATATTATAGGATGCCTCTAGGGAAGAAATGTACTATCTCATTGCATTTAGAAGGTCCAAACTAGCTAGGTGAGCCTTTCATTTTTCCCCACTAAACATTGTGAAGTCCTCTTACAATAAATTTATTTGTAGGGTTTGGTTTTATATTTTGTATGTAGCTTGAATTTGGGAGTAGTTTTGGGCAAAATGGATAATGCCATTGTGCTTAGGTGTCAAAATATGTAAGTCAATTATTAATTTGTCAAATTTGAAGTAATTTGTAATTTTTTTTTATCCTATATGCAAGTCAAAGCCACATGGAATACGTGAAAACCTGTTGTAGAAACATACATAAATGTTTTTGTAAAGGATTTTGTATTTAAGAGAAAAAATAACTTTTTTTTATAGTGGAATGCACTTAATAATTTTTTTTTCAAAGAATAGCAAAGGAAATTTCCTTTTCTATAAGGTACCTTTCAAGCATATTTCCTTTTCCATGTAGACACCTTGACTATGTAGAAGGTACTTTGCACACACCCTCGTGAGCCTTTGCACCAATGTTGCCATCACAAACAACCAATCCATAACCTACTTGCCATCTGAGCAACTTGACCTAGTCATGCCACTGCTTCTACATGTGTCATTGATGGATTTATAGATATTAACAATAAATGAACAATACAACATACACAAAGAACCTCTCATTGGAAGTTTCATAAGTGTGTGACAACTAACATCCCTCAAACATGCCTATTTTAAGTTCAAAGTAGTTTGTGGTTTGGGGTGCAATTCATTAGGGAATATTTCTTGAAGCTTTCAATAAATAAAAGTAGCACAACCATGTACCATATTCTCTATCACATTAATTAGATGAAATTATGCTCATTTATGCATCACCAAGGACTTTTAAGTGTATTAAGGATTAGATCTAATTTTGTACTTGAACAAAGTGGAGTCTTACAAAATATAGTGATGTACTATGTAGTACCAAGTTCACTTTTGAAAGGTTTTATAAGAATATTCAGGGTTTTAGTATTTAGTATGCTCCACTTGTAGTTTATTCTACATGACATTCCCTTCATTTATTAGTTACATGTATGTAACATAAATTCATTTTCTATCACATTACATTCATTAATCAATTAGATATATGCAAATACAATATATTTATTTTTATTCTACAAACTTAAGAACAAATTTGTAAGTACTTCTATAGGTAGAAATGATATTTCTAAAAAATCGCAAGGATAGAGAAAACATACAAATTAAATTAGATTAAACAACATTAATGAACCTTAAGACATTGTGAAATACCATTAGCATTATTTTGTAGTGTACACAATACATCCACATTTCCATTTCATTTCTATACATTGTATGACATAGCCAATATGATGTCATGAGTTCAATTTTCTTAATGCCTATCAATGTAATTATTAATATTATATTTGGCAAACTCCATTCAATTCTATTTTTGTGTAAAGTGTTGTCATGCGATATTATTAAGTCATTACTTATTCTATTCTTGTAGATGTTTGAGGGGCATCCTCCCCATTCAATTGATGGAATATGTCAGGGTGAATTAATATTCAAAAAGGGAAAATGCCATACCCTATTAAGGAAGTGAGTAATTTTTATAGACCATTCCATTTATTTTGTATAAATATTCTTTTCAACAAAAAATGAAAAACAATATCAATTTTAATTAAGTGGGTAATTGTTTTTTCAAAAAAATGCATCTTATACTATTCATTACATCTAACAATTGAATTACAACAATATAACATTAGGGTTACAAGGATGGTGTCTATCAAAGTTGAGAACAAGAATATTCAGCATGGCCTTAAGAGGCATTATTCAACATTCACCTATAATCAACAAGGATAACTCTCTTTTTAAAACTATTGGCTCCCTTACATTAAGAGCCGATGAATTTTCTTACTAATAAACTATTACACTACCTATTATAATATAATTTATAGAGAATGAAATAACATACCAAGTGACTGTAGATGAAGAACATTAATTTCTTTATTCTAGGGTGGTGCTTGTACAATGAAAATTTTCAACATGGAGGGTTGTATATAAAATCAGATTCCTTCCTTGACTACAAGAAGCATATTTAAAATGCTTGAAAATTGCCACTTAGAACACAACCATTGGAAACCACTTTCCTACAATGACTAGATGGAGAGAATGAAATCATTCCCCCCAAAAAGAAAAGTCGAATTCCAACCATAAACTAAGAGAAAAATGAATCATACATAGAACACCAAGGGAAGGAGACATCCTTGGTAGTAATTTAGTATCCACTAAAATGGAAGATGTGGCAATTAGAGTTTGTGTTTTTTGGATATCAGCCTAGAGCTTGTAGTTTTTTTTAGTTCATTGTTTCAAATTGTTGCACCTGTATAAAAACCAATGCTTATACTTTATTTTTCCTCATCAAGATTGATCATCATCGTGTGCCAAGTCTCAATTTAATTTGTGGTCTTCCCCATTAGTTGAAAAAGTTATCATGTCTTGTTTTTTATTTTTTAACTAAAAAATTTTGCAAGATGATGGAGTTTGCATCTATTTAATATGAAATAATGATGAGGTTCGTAGGTTGTTGATGACATCAACATAGAAGGAGAAATATGAAAATAGATCAAGTACATGAAAGTTTCACCTCGACTTAAGTGTTTAAATTTTCCATCTTGGTGTAGTTATAGGAAATCTCCTTTTCAAGATCTATGATACATATTTGGAGTAGCTTTTTCACATCCATTCAAATAGGTTATATCACTTGTTAAATAATCAGGTTCACTTGCAAAAGTCTGCATTTTGTACCTAGTTGATGTCACCTTTATATCGTCATTATTCTTTATGTGAAAGTTCCTTTCTTTAGTGAATTGAACCTTTTAAATAGTGCACTTGTTTGATTGACTTGTATTTGTCTACAAATCGTACAATGCTAATAGGTCATCATTACATCATCCTTTGGAAAATGACCCTCATCCCTACTAATGCCATCTTCAATTTGCATCATGTCGATGCCATCATTGAAACTATTAATCTAAACTGGTTGATTAAACTTTAAATGTTTAGTTCACTTGATTTCACTTACAAATCTTGATGGCCATAAGATTTCCACAAAATTTAGTTGGAAGTGATTCCCAAAAGGGTTAGATAGGTAAGAAGTTCCTACAAAGCTAATTGACCTCGAGGTTCTTGCTAATGAAGAAGACCAATTGGTAACATTTATGCGAGAAAATACATTGAAACTAGTTGTGAAATGGATTGGTTCAACAACAACCCAGAAGTTCACAAACTAGAAAGAAACCAAACACTCACAAATCAATAAATTATCCAATTTTCATCGTTTAATCACAAAATTTGAATTGCAAGTACCCATTAAGCTCTTTAAAAAAATGATGTCCATAGTTTTCCCAAATTGGATTTAAAAATGTTGTTGAAGAAACAACCCAAATAACTAACAAAAAAACACCAAAATTGAATTGAAAACAAAAAGTAAACTTGATTATTTTTTGGTGATGCAAGATTGCTTGTGGACCTAGATGGTCCTACATCAGACACACCATAATTTTTTGAGCATGGGATCACAAAATGGAGTTGAGTAGTAGAACCACCCTTTCAAGTTGTAAACAACTTACATCATACTCCAATCTTGTGATGGGTACCTTAAAAAAATTTCTTTGTTTCTCCTTTTCCAAAATTTGGTAGGAAAAAAATCCTCTCTTCCTTTGCCAAATTTGTTCTCCTCTTTTTTCTTCATTTGTCAACCTTTGTCCACCATATGCTGACCTCCAAAATATTTTCCACCTCCTTTATTTTGTGGGATTCAACCACCATAAGTTGTCTACCTCCACACAATGCTTCTTTTCTCTTCTTGTCTTGTGGGATTTATCCTACCATATTTTGACCACCTCCACTAGGTTTCTCCTCTTAACATCATTCCACATCCTTTTTCTACTACATCATTCTTTCTACTTGCATAAAATTCATTACAATAAATAATATTTTCATCTAGAATCTCATATTTAGGATTTAAGATAGATGGCCATCGGATTGAAAGAAAAGTATGTAGGTATGAAAACTAGAATGGGGGGAATGGAAATGAATATAGCCTCCTTAAGTGGCAAAGTGGATAAGATTATCAAACTCAACATTGCCATTTTCCACAACTATGTAAAAATCATTCAAATGTTTCATGATAGTTTGAGGATGAGGAAATATGGTGTGGCTAGGGTGGATCTTGGAGCCCCCAACAAAAGAACTAGGAGCCACTCCAAAGTTGAAGATTCATACCCCTTGGAGGTCAATGCCCTAAATGATAATTTGCAATAGATGATGGAGGAATGGGAGGTGGTGATAGCTCTTAAAAACAAAGTGGACCATAAGGTCTAATTTTTTGCTCTTGTCCTTTGGTGGTTACTTTTCCATTTTTTTCCATAAATTGGATTCCTTTTGCTCACTCTTGATTCTAGTGTAGGTATTTGTTTTTTTGAGTAACAATAGTGGTCATTTTTCTTGGTTGGTTTAGCATTCTTTGTTGTTTTAGGGTTAGTCAACCCTTCAAAACACCATTTTTTACCTCTTATAAACAAATATTTTGACATGTAAGATTATGGTATGTTTAACATACATTTAGGGGAAAGGACCCATTAGCTTCCTTGTACTAATAACTATATCATGTTCTTTCCCACCAATTACTATCATTAAAAACCAATACATGATAATTAAAAGACCACTAAAATATTCCACATGTACTAATAGCCACCCACTTGTATACCCAGTAGTTAAAATTTGAATATTTAATGGGAGGACTTATGCAACTTTATTAGTATCCATAATGCATGGTTACTAAGGAATTTGTGCATAAGTATTGGTCAAAACATTTATTAAAGGAATATGTATTGAATCAATTGTCCATTTTTTTGGTGGTTGTAGTATATAATTATTGGGGCATCCATGAATAGGTATTGGGTGTCACTTCTAAATGACCACTTTGTGACCTTTTTACAATAATAAATCCTCCAACATTCGTCATAACTACCTAAAAGTTGAAACAATAACTTTAAACTTTGAAGTCACATACGAAGAAACAAAAAAAAAACATCAAAATTTGATGTACTATTTAGGAGCTTAGGGTGTGCGAAGTTAGGGTGGATGACTATTGGGTCATTTCCCCTATATAGAAAATTTATTAATTATTTTGTATAAATATTATTTTTTTTTTTGGTAAAAACCCTGAGCCTAAGTATTTTGCATTAAATATAGTAATAAACTTACAAAAACCAGAATTATAGTACTGTCAGTTCCATATCACTAAGAAACTAAATACATATTCAGCATAATACATGTTTGAAAATAAACAAAAAGGATCAAATACATATTTGAATGAAGCTACATAATATCTTCATTTCCCTCTACAAATTTATGAACCACTTGACCCCTTCTATGCAACATATATGATACAACAAAATACTTTTCTTTAAACATTTCAATCATATGTTCACCCAAATATTCTGCATACATTGGGAACATTCTATATAGTATTCCTGGATCATCATCTCTTAATCCCTTTTTCATTGCAGAGTATACTTCCGAAAATCCTTTGTTCTCTTTCAAGTAATGTCTTAGAAAAATACTTGCAACATCAGCTTCACCCGAATCAAAATTATATTTCTGCACAATCTTTAACAACTCATCATCATCCAATACATTCGGTAAAATTGATACTGAAACCACAACTCTTAAAGCCACAAAAGATTGCAGCATATCCATTGTGTTTGACAGAAATATAGACAACAAATTCGATAGAAACATAATCCTTGGAGATTCTGGCCGAATGAATTCTTCCCCAATTATTGCTTTAATACAATCAACAATAGTGGGGCTTGATGTTTGGAAAACTTGTGCCATGTCTTCTATAGACACTTCCTCTAAAAATGGAAACTCACATCCTTTGATGCACACTGGGACTCTAAAATTATTTGCCCTATATTTATTAGCTATATTTAAACCCTGAAATTGAATGCACACCAACAAATGTTACCTCCGAGCTCAATTTTTAAAAACCATCTTGTCACAACTATAACAAACAAGAAGTAACATCATATTACTGCCAAAACAAAAAACCAGAGATCACCATATTTGATATCAATTTTGTCCATTGCTCAGAACAAAAAAAAACAAAACAGCCAACATCAGGAACACAAGGTGCAACAAATCTATAAGAGAACCCGAGTAGCAAACCATTCAACATCAACAAATTTTCACCCATGGAAAATTATGAATTTGAACAATTGAACTTAATCCAACAAATCTTCGCCCAAAACTGTCACTAATATACTGAACATTAAAAACCTACACCCCTAACCATCAACCAAAAATGTTGCAAACAGATGCCCATGAACCATAACATACAAACCGAAAACAAAGAACATGAGCAACTGTTATCGACCAGAACGTAGACCAAATGTGACTGCAACAAAACGATGCCCACAAAATAAAAACTTTAAAGCACTTACAAACTCTTAGTTTGTTTAATCCCGCTGCTGAATGGAATTAACTGTGCAGAGGCTTTTCTCTTTGCAAAGCAACTTGATCTTCAACCGCTTCCACTATAGAAAACATATATTTTACCACAAAAACTACCAGACATTTACTAATTAAAAACATTGCATTGCTTTTATAGCCAACGTGATATCTTTGCAGACTTCTGAAGCAACCCTGTGGCTCGTGTATGCAGGTTGTATACATCACGTTAGTTTCCCTGAGAGTTACCTCCCAATGATTATTAAGAACCCACGATCTTTCCACTAACTCCATCGTGTCCTTTAATAATATTGAAATATTAGATATTTCCTACAACATATACCTTCAGATAAAACACTTTATATCATGATTGTGTATCTTTGCCTTTGAAATTTATCCTTCTATTGCTTGCCGAAAAACCACTCTGCTTGTTGATCAATTCATGATACTCAAAGACTTGGCCGGTGATCATTAAATTTGCATATAATTAATAATCATTACATTATAACATCTTTTTTCTCCCTTGTGCTTTAATAAACGTGACATTCCACTTCAAACTATAATACCATTCCTGCAAAAAGCAACAAAGTTAGCAAAACAAGATACTTCTTCGCAATTTTAATCCATCTTTAAGATCCCGCTTGTTCTGTTCAAAATATTTGAACCCTCAACTTCAAAATTTAATGAACAATGGAACATAAAGTCTATAGACTTTATTAGCCCTCAACAAGACTTTGATCCCATGCATAGACTAGTAACACATTACTGTACCACACTCGCTTGCATATATTTCCTCTGTTTTAATACTATGATACCATATGCTTTTTATCCCAATTTAACATTTCCTGCACATTCAAAGATAACTCTGTGATGTCTTCTCCATACATTTTGACCATTGTAGCTTGATCACAACCTATATTTGCAAGACCATTTGCCACTTGATTTGCTTCCCTATAAGCATGGTTAATTTGATACATATCAAAATTTTCTAATAAGAGAAGAATTTGTTGTAGAACATAATTAATTTTCCAGTTACAAGATTTTTTATCTTTACAAGAATTTATAATTAACAAAGAGTCACCTTCAATTACCAAGTTGGACACTTTATGTAGATTTGCTAACAATAAACCATGTAGAAGAGCATGTATTTCAGCTTGATTGTTTGTACCATTTGGCAATGAAATTGATTTTGCACCTATCACTGAACCCACATGATCCCTTAGCACTACCCCAGCCCCAGATAGCCCAGGATTGCCCCTTGACACACCATCAAAATTTAACTTAATAAAACCCTCAGGCGGAGGTACCCACACCATCTTTTTGTTCTGTCAATTTTGCCTTTTACAACCAATCCCATGTTGCCTTTAAATGGCACAATCAAGTATTCCCAACTCTTTAACTGTTTAGCATCCCATTCAATAAATACAGAGCCCACATGCTTATTGCTTTGCACATAACCATTAGTGACTTCAGAGATTTCCTTTTGCAACTTTACCAAAACCAAATCCAAATTAGACTTTTCTTTTTTGAAAAATCCTCTTATTCCTTTCCCACCAAATACACCATAAAACCAAGGAAGGAATTACCTTCCATAAGCTTGCAAAAAGTGAATTCTTATACAAAGTAGGCGAAGACATAAAAAAATCCCAAAGGTTGTGATGAAGAGGCGATGTCCACCCAAGTTTGGATTGAACAAAGCACCAACATGAGTTAGAAAATGAACAGTTTAAAAATAAATGATCTACATCTTCAAAATATTCTTCACAAAGCACACATTTAAATGGATTAGCAATTCCAAGCTTAACCAACCTGTCACTTGTTAAGATCCTGTGCTTTAATGCCAACCAAGAAAAACAACCTGCTTTTGGTAGAACCATTGAATTCCAACAAAACGAAAGCGCTCTTTGGCTACAACCCTGATCTGTATGTGACATAGCAGCCTTATACCCCATTCTAACTGTATAATTACCAGTTTTTGAAGGTGTCCAGATCAATTTATCATTATCTTTCCCTATGAAAACTGTTCTACACTTAAGAGCATTTTCCAATTGAACATGCTGATCATGAGTTATAATATCTGGTGGCAAAACTTTCCATATTACTACTCCTGTTTGCCCATCAACTTTCATAATAAAGTCTTTTAGTTTTACTCCCCAGTTATTTGTTGTATAAATAATTGCATCATGAAAGCTATACAATTTCTCCAAAGGTGGCATCCCATTCCACGAATCTTGCTAGAAATTTGCACTTTCCCCATTATGAATTTCCCAAGACAAATATTGAATAACCACCTTATGACAATCAACTAAAAAATTCCACATCACAGACCCTTAAGGAGGATTAGAGATATTAAGAATACGAGTTGGATTATCCGTATCAAGATACTTGCCTTGCATAATTTTACACCACTTTGGCTGTGGTCTTGTATACATATGCCACACCAATTTAGCGCCCAATGCAACATTTCTTGCAGACATATCATGCAACCCAACCCCTCCTCTTTGCTTATCTTTGCAAATATTTTGCAATGATACTAAAGGGATTTTTCTTTTTGAATCCATATTACCCTTCCATAAAAAGGATCTGATTATCTTTTCAACTTCTGAAATAACTGCTCTTGGAGCTTTTAATATTGCCATAAAATAATTTGGAATGGATGAAAAAACTGATTTAATGAGTAATATTCTGCTAGCTATAGATAGCCATCTCCCCTTCCAACTTGATATTCTTGATTTAATTGTCTGAATTACCTTATCCCAATAGGAAACTCTATTCTAACCAACAAAGAAAGGGATACCTAAGTATTTACAAGGCAACTCTGCAACTTGAAAACCCATAAGATGAATAATCTTATCCCTTAACACTGGATTTGTATGGAAAATGTAAATTTTCGATTTACTTGAGTTCACCTTTTGACTTGATGCTAAAGAATACCTTTGCAAAACTTCCTTAATTTTCTTAGCTTCCTCAATAGTAGACAACCCAAACAAAATTGTATCATCAGCAAATAATGAATGAGTTATTGATAAACTTTATTTGGAAAATGAATGCCTTTCCATATACCATCCAAGTGAGCCTTTTTGACAGATCTACTTAAAGCTTCTGCAGAAACAATAAACAAGAAAGGAGACAAAGGATCACCTTGGCTTACCCCTTGAGTGGACTTGAAAAACCTTGAAGGTATTCCATTTATTAACACATAAAACATTGCACCAGACAAACAAGAATAAATCCATTTACACCATTTCTCATGGAAGCCAAACTTCTTTAAAATTTGCATAAAAAAAGACCAATCAACCCTGTCATACGCCTTCATCATATCGAACTTAAGAAAAAATGTTGATAAAGAAAATGAAGATACTGAATGCAAAACCTCATGAGCAACCAAAGCCCCCTCAGATGTTTCTCTACCCGACACGAAGCCACCTTGCTCCTCTGAGATTATACCCAGGATTATTTTGACTAACCTCAAATAGATTGCTTTTGTGGAAATTTTATAAACGGTGTAGCAAAGTGAAATGTGTCTAAACTCTAAAAACGAGGAAGGATTATTTACCTTAGGAATCAAAGCAATATGAGTTACATTAAATTGCTTTAGCATAGTTCTAGAACTTCGAGATTCCTCCAAAGCTTTCAACAAATCCGCCCCAATAAATTCCCAACATTTGTGAAAAAAGAGAGAAGTAAAACCATCTGGACGGTCTGGCGCTTTATCAACAGGCATTGAAAAAACTACAGCTCTCAACTCCTCCAAGGTAAACGACTTTATTAGATGCAAATTATCTTCAGGCAAAACAAGAGTTGGGATGTTCTGTAACATCTCTTCCCTTACCAATGCTTGCTGTTTTGGTGTAACATTTGATGCTGTAAGTAAATTTTTAGAAAAATTAACACCTTCTTTTTGTATATCCTCCTCTCTAGTTAATCTTTCCCCTGTAGCACTATTTTCAATTGAGAAAACAAAATTTTTAACCTTTTTTATTTGAGCCGATCTATGAAAAAACTTAGTGTTTTTATCACCCTCTTTAAGCCACATCTCCCTAGACTTTTGACGCTAGTATATTTCTTCCCTAGCAGATAACTCATCCCATTCTTCCTGCAATTCTTTTTGAAGCTCATATGATTGAGCTGTTAGGCCTTGAACTATAATTGTAGAATTGACCAAAGACAATTTCTTAAATACCTCATCCTTCTGTTGGAAAATATTTTTAAAAACTGAAATATTCCATTGCTTTACCTTATTCTTTACAAACTTTAATTTGCAACAAAACCTATACATTAAATTTCCCTCAACTTTTGGCCCCTGACCCCACCATTGTTTTAATAGACCGATAAAAAGAGGACGCCTGAACCACATTTTTTCAAATTTAAAAGAAGCTTTTGCAACTGCAGCTACTTTCTTCCTCTCAATTTCCATAGAAAGAGGGAAATGATTAGACCCTATCCAAGGTAAAATTTGTGACAATAATACAAATTTTTGAGTGAACCAGTTAGAAGAAACCAAACTTCTATCCAAGCGCACCACAATTTGTAAGAAATATTTACGCTTGTTTGTCCAAGTATAATTCCCATTCCCTAGTTGTACATTTACCAGTGCATTATTAAGAAAAAAATAATTGAAGTCTTCAACTGTTTTTGGAGGAGGAATGATCCCACCCTTTTTATCTTTTAGGGATAAGATCGCATTGAAATCACCCATTAATACAACCTTCTTCGAAGCCAATTGCTCCTGAATTTCAGACAAATCATCCCACAGACATTTCTTACCAACTGTATAAATATTATTTTAATTGTAACTAATCAAATGCATTATAGTTTGACAACTTATAATCCACACAAACTTAGTGGTTCAAACCTTGTCTCAAATTTAAAAATTTAAAAAATTGGTTGTTGAATATTTTGATTCTAATTAGAAACTCAGCAAAAATTAAATAATACATTAGACACATCATAAATGAATTTAAGAACACATAAGTCTATTTTTATCACAATAACATTACTCTAAATTTGGGAAAACAAAAATATAATTGTAATTCAATATTTGGGATCTAGTTGAAATATGAAATTGCAAAAAAATCATAAAAGTAAGAGAGCATTATTTTTGTGTGTTTCCTTCTAGTGCAACATGAAATAATTCTTATGCTTTCCTTTCTAAACTTAGAGACAAGGTTTTGAGGCTCTAAAATTAAGGCATTTGAGGTCACATGGACTTTAAATGGTGCATGCCATTTTTCATAATATTATTGTTTTTAATGAATTGTCAATAAATATTTTCAATTTCTCATCAATCAATTCATTTTGCTGAGAAAAAATGCAAAAGTCAAGTTTTAGTTGTAGGAGATGGCAACTCCTTCCTAGGATCCTCAACCTGCGAAAACAAATCACCCTCACACATACATGCGAGAAGCATAAAGACTATTCTACCAAATATCCACGATGATATTCAAAAATCGAGATGCTAAAATACATAGTGTACATGCCTTTTAAAGGCATGAGAAATGAGACGGGTGAAAAACTACCCGATACAGGAAAACTGCCCAAGTAATTATCCCTAAGTTAAAAACTTAACACTAACACCCCCTTAAGTGAAAACTTAGGGAGATTATTATGAAAAATGAAATGCAAGATGGGTCTCAGCTACAAGGCCATGCTAGGTACCCATGCACAACTGTTATGCAATGCAATCTCTCACAACTGGAGAAAAGGAGAAAAATCCCGTGGGAGAAAACTCTCCTCCAAATGAGAGAAAAAAGGTTGAAAAAGTGAAAGGACTTCACAAGACCCCCCAAGGACAACTCCCATTACTGATCTCAACAAAATACAAAAGGAGAGAGACTATGTAGCCCCCTCATATAAAAGAGTAGAAATGTTGAAGATCCCCCCCATGATGAAGAAACCCCTGTGTTGATCTTGGAAGTTTGAAAAATATCCCATGTCTGTAAACAACATGCCTCCCTTTATGGAGAAACAACCACTGATGCAAGAGAAACTTCAACTTTGAAACAAGAGAAGGGAGAGGAAGAATCAACATGAAAGATGCCTCTGAAAATTTCCCCGGTGCCTCCATGTAACTAAATGCCACATCATGATCAGGTGCAACCTCAACTAAAGAAGGTGGATCAACAAGACCATGTGGAAAATTTGAAGCAAAAAACTCCAAAGACACAAATGGTGTGATAATAGTGCAAATACTGTCATAAAAAAGAAGGGATATACCCTCAAATGCATCATCCAAATTAGAAATGTGAGATTCACAAAACAACTCCATAAGACATGTCAAGTGACTATCCCACAAAGATTGATCTAAAGGATCAAAAGCATCCTGTTGTGCCGAAGATCCAACCTTTGAAGCAACAGGAGATGAATCAACATTGGTCTGAAGAACTCCAAAGTTCAAATGACCAATCTCTCCTGAGGAATTGCTATCAACACTAGAAAGAGGGGTGTGAGGCTCCTAATCATCATCATTAACAAAATGAGAAAAGGAATACAGATCAGACTCATGATTAGCTTCACCAACATCAATGACTTTTCCAGTATCAGCCTTTCTAATGAAAACAGAATATGCAGTGAACTCTACAGTCCTAGGTACCTCACCATGAGTAATTCGATAGATGGAAAGTAGATTTGTGTGCAAATAAGGAATACACAGTATATCTCTGAAACAACCATCACCAATCTCAATATTGCCTATCCTTGTAACATTTGAAAACTTACTATCTCTTAACAAAATCTTAGAAGTATTAATAGGATGAAACGCCAAAATAGGATAGGGAGTAAAACCCATGTGATGAGATGCTCCTGAATTCAAAAACTATCATGACTAGAATGAACTGTAGAAGTTACCAATGCATGTCTTTTAACAAGTTTATCTTCTTTAACTTTCATTCCATTTGCAAATCCCTCATTCCATGACTGTGTAGGTTTGGATGAAGGTGAAGGTGATGTAGATGGAGAGGCTGTAGAAGGAGTCATAGATGAGGGTAGTGGAATATTGTTCTTCTGAATAAGATGTGAAAGCTCATCAATCTTTTTCGTATAACAATGGTGTTCATCATAACCTTTCTTCTTGCAATACACATAACTAAACTTGTCCTTCTTAGGTTTATCGAGTCTTTTGAAGAGGTGGAGGACTCATTAGATTCTATCTTAGCCTTAGGTTTCTTCTTCCCTTTGCTTTGAGATGCTTGTGCAACTAATACATGATTCATAGAGACCCCCTCTAACTGGGCAAGTTTGGTTTCCTCCCTCATCAAATGGTCACAACTGTCTCAAAAGAAGGAATTTTGAATGCATTGCCCAAAGCATCCATGGTGGAGTAAAAAGTAGAAGAAAAAGTTGCAAATGGACCTCTCAGTTTAGAAAAAATAAAAAAAATGAACTCCTTATTAGTTTTATCCTTCCCACATCCCACCAATTGTGACCTCATAGATTTGAACTTGAATAAGAAATCATCAATGGAAGGAAATGCATCAAAGGAAAGAGAAGTTAATTCTGCCTCTAGTTGCAAAGCATCGAACTCACTGATTTAACCAATTAGGTTTTGGAACTCATCCCATACCTCCTTGGGTGTGTTACACTCCTCAATATGGAAAAAAAGACTGTTAGAAACACGCAAAGCTATCAAACCCATAGCTTTGTCACACTTGTTTCTGTGAGAAAATGTTTCATACTCCTTGGTAAAAGTGGGTTGTTTATTATTTAGTGTGGACCACAAACCCTTAGATTGGAGCAATCTACACATTTTAATCTTCCAAGTATGATAGTTATGGGGGGTTAAAAGCTCAACTGAATCAAGAGTAGCCATGACAAAAATTTGCACCAAAAGTAAGCAAAATACACCAAACTGATACAATTGAAACCTCTAAAAATATGAACCAATGCAGTCTCTCAAGATTTATTTTTCCAACATCTAAAAAAATATCACTCAAGAATTAAAAAGGATTGAGTATGTACCTAAATCTCGAAAAGATTTATGACAAAAAATTAACCACCTTAGGAGGCGTTTTGTGGTGGGTTCCCATGCCACATGAGAGCCAAATGAAAGCACCAAAAGCTATCACATCATGCTCAAGTCACCACAACACTACATGCAAGATAGCCTCTTCACTACCTGTGAGACTTGCTCACAATAACTAAATAGATAGAGTGCAAAACTATTTAAATAGCTAAAAAATACCTCATGCTGCCAATATGGGATTATTTTTCTAGAAATATGCTTTCTAGATGGGCCCACCTCTACTTCAACGCAACTTTGAAACCCTAAATATTTAGGGGAGAGGGCCCAATAGTCGTGCGGGGTCCAATAGTTGTGCACTCAATCGTAAATATAATACCCAATAGTCGTTTATATAATGTCCAATAGTTGTGATTTGACTACCCATAATTAAACAAAATGTATGCTTCTGATCTAAAAAGCAACCAATCATGTGATACCACATCAGCGCTCAACTACTCATGATGTAATGCACGAGAATTGGTCTCACTATTTTTTGGGGCCTTTTTGGACACCTTGACAAAAATGCATGCTGATGTGGCATCATATTTGATGATGTGGCCCTGAAACCTTAGTTATAAGCAGAGAACTTGCCAAGTAAGCTGCTGTAAAAAATTGGGAGTGATTTGAAATTTCGACGTAGGATAATTAGACGCTCAAAGTTAGGGTGCACGACTACTGGGCCCTCTCCCCTATTACAAATTTATAAATTTTAAAGTTTGTCAAAGCCAAAACGCAGAGTTGTGCCCCCTCAGTGCACACAAATGACTAAAAATTACCCTTAGAAACAGATGATGCCATTTCAATATGCAGCTAGTTGAATAAATTCACAACCTGTGATGGTGAAATCATGGTCTGTGATGATGCAATTATCAATGACCACTAAGCAGCGAAAGTCTTCTGGATTGAAACTGCGCCTCTTAGCCCAATCACGCCTTCAAACAAATGTCTAACGAGCAGCAAGCTCTCTGCTGCACTTTCAGACAGGCGCCTCTATCCACCTTCGATACCACCTCGGGTTCAACTGCCCTTTACACATCGATGCACCAATTCATTGGGCAACAGAGACTTAAAAAATCGAGAAATAGGATTTTAAAACACACAAACACAGGTGTGTATTCACTGCAAAAAGAGGGTTGAAGTTAATCGCCACCCACAGAGGCCTCTTCAATAGAAAATCATGCCTCTTCAGCAGAAAAACGACTCTCCAATCACAAACAACCACTCTGTAATGGAAATTTGGCCTCTTCTTGATGGTTCGTGGCTTCCAAACAGAGATACGTGACCTCCAATGCACAAATTCGTGGGGCCAGTACAGAATCGAGCCTCTTGTAGATTCAACACCAGCCTAAATGCAATCGAGGGCCCCAAATAGTCACAACAATACCTTTTAAAGTGGATCTCCTCGGCATAAACTCTCTTGAAGGGTGAGCAGGAGGAGGAGCTCTGATACAATATAGAAGATGGTAGCTCCTTCTCAGGATCTTCAACCTGCGAAAATAAATCCCCCTCACACATACACGAGAGAAGCACAAAGACTATTCTGTCAAATATTCAAATGATATTCAAAAATCGAGATGCTAAAAGGCGCGAGAAATGAGACAAATGAAAAACTACCATATGGAAAAACTGCCTAAGTAATTATCCCTAAGTTAAAAAATTAACACTAACATTAATTAAAGGTTTGCAATTTTTTGGTGTACCAGTCTAACAGAAAATTAAAAAAAAATTGAGTTTCAAACAAGATTTATGAAGTAACTCCTCACAAGAATTAGTGCATAAATCTTTGATAAGTTACTTGCATTGTAGAATTTATTCAATTGTCTTTTCAACATTTGGGAGCTGATCTCAACAATGAGAATTACAATCCCTTATTCGTTGACCATTCTCATGCCATGCCATATTCCAAATTCAATTGTATTATTATTTTTTGAAATCCTAGGCCACAAATATATTGAATGGTTGGAGACCCTAAAAATGCCACTAGTTGTTTATGATCCTACATTTCTATTGAAGGAACCATTAACGTCCTTTTTTTAATAACTAAAGGAAGGATGTCCTTACTCCATCTTCCCATTTGCCTCTTTAACAACCTCATCATTAGAAATCTTGAAGATTCATTTTACATAAACACATCATATGAATATACACTAAATTATTTCGTTAGACAAAAATCATATTATTTTTTTAAGCTTACACATGTTTATAGAAAAAAATATATTTTATATTTTAGTGTTATCCCTTGAATGCTCCTAAAATCCTTATCACTATTTAAAAATTTCCATATTAAAATAAGTTCTACTTCACCTTTTCTACATTCTAGATAACAAATACTTTAGAATAAAATCACTTTTAACATTTCATCGAACAATAATTTAGGTCTATAAATGAAAATTTCTAAATTAGCTATTGTGTTACAATTCTTAAATTAAAGAGTAAGCAAAATTGTATCAAGCAAAGATTTTGATGAAAAAACTTCCTTTGTCTTTCACATGTTCCTTTCCTTGTAGCAAAATAGTTTCCTTACAAATATGTTTTAAGTTGTATTTACAAGTTTTTTAGAGTATTTTTATTAATATATTTAAATAATATAATGTTTTTTTCAAGTATTTATAAAATTTTATGTTCTTCTAAAGTGTTCTATATCATTAAAAAGTTTTTTTTAAGATTAATATTTCTATACTAATAAAATAGTATTGTTTATTTCAATGCAGATTGATAGATGATTGCCACAATAGCGATTCAACAAAACGACCAACCTTTAGCGAAATTACCAGAGATTTAGAAACAATTTTTAGTTTGATTCCAAAATTTGATTGTTTAGTGTGTTAAATAATTTTTTTTTAGTAAATGTAATGGAATTATAATTTATAACAATCTTTTACATAGTTCATGCTTGAAATATTTTTCTTTAATAGGAGTATTTTACTACTTAATTCATCAGCATCATGAAAACATTCCATGAGTGGCCATTTTCATATGACCTTATAACTCATGATGTACATCAAAGAATATTAATGTAAGCCAAGATTGTAATTTTGATACCCAATTCATCACCATTATGACTATTTTCTATGAGTAATTAGTGTTCCATGACATTATAACTAACATTGTATATTGGTGATTAATCATGTAGTGAGGGGACCTAAATAGCACATAAGGACGTCTAAGAATTTGTCACAATGGGGAGAGGAACAATATATGGCTTAGAGAATTGTAAGTAGTAGTAAGACATTAATTATCATTTCAAAGATCTTTGTATAGATTTCTTAGAAGAAAAAATAAACTTATAAGAAATTCAAATTTAACTAATTGCTTGAAATGAATTTTGCTAAATGAGCTAAAATAATTATTACTTCTGCAGATATTTGCTTGAATTTGAAATATAAAATTATATAAGTGTTAAGTTCTTATATAATATAAAAAATTAATATAGATTTACAAGAATAGTGCATAGTTTAAAATTATTGTAAACTATCCAATATTAAGGAAAACTGTCTTCCTATCATTGAATAACAAAAAATCAATCAATGGGAATAAATAATCCAACTTCATTAATTTGTCAAGACATATGTTAAAGATTGAATGAACCAATTCATATACACATACACATTCACATACACATATGCATACACATGCACATGCACATACACATACACATGTATGTATGTATGTATGTATGTATGTATGTATGCATACACACACACACATATATACATATGTGTATATACATACATACATATATAGTATGCATAACTATTTAACGTGTGCATCAAACTTACACACAAACATTTAAAAGAGCATACATGTGCTCATATTAAACATTACACAAGAATTCAAGTATGTATTATATGCACAATGCTTATTAACATATCAAAGATAAAGAGAATTGAAATATTAAACCAAATAATATTCTATAACTTTGTGTTTACAAAATTTTCCCTCCTATCAATTATTTAAAGAGTATGTAGGTATTCATAGACACAATCTCTTACAAAGAAGGAACTAAAAGAAACAAACTCCAATTTATAACAAGATAAATCTTTTCAATTTTCAACATAGTTGGACATCTAAAAAGAGAGTTCTACCTTTCTGTTAAACTTGGACATGGTGAGTAAAGTTGATTGTGACCCCTCATAGTCTTTAATAAATACTCTTCAACCACATAGCAATTATTTTTTTATAATTTTTTTAACTTTATAATTTCATTAAAATAAATAATTTAACACTATTTTCTTGTAAAATATCCCCCTATTAACTATTTAAAGTGTGCATTTCATTTAGGAGCATCTTAGGGGTTGAAGAATCTCACATCACCCAAAAAGATTCGTCTTCCTTTATTTTTTTTACTCATCTACATAGTGGGTTAGTTGTGTAGATGTTTGTGAAGTGTATTTTTATTGTTTTAATTGATAGTTTTGTGCTTGTTTTGACTTAAAAAAATTCCATCCCTCAAAATTGTACATATAAAAATCTATTTTTCAAAAATAAGCTAAAAACATACATACATATATACATATTATTATCAATAATATTTCAAATAGAGCACATGTGATCTCTAAAGGAGTAAAAATAAATCAAAAGCTATCTCAAGTTACTTTAATTTTTTTCAAAATTATCTTTTCTATTTATAATTGATTTTTTTTGAATTTTTTTTTACATAAAATTATCAAAGCGACCTTCAATTTATGAGTGTCAATTGATTTTATATTTGCTCTTACCATACAATTTTTTGGATTAATTGTCAAAATGAGACCATTTAGAATGCACTAATCTTGTCGCCTAGATTTTGATGAGACCATGAGAACATATTTTTGTGATCATGCTTGAATAGAGATGATAAGCCTATGGTAAGCATAAAGTGCATCTATTTTCCTCCATGATAGCGTGCCTTTCCTTGAAAAATCTATTGCTAAATTAGGAAGGAGATTATTTAAAAATTTATATATATGTATTCACCTAATCATTGGTACATTTATATTCATTTAATGTTCAGATGATTACAGAGGATAAGCAATCAATGAAACATGTTGGGTTCATAATATTCCCAGGATGGCATAACATATATGTAAGCAATGCAAAATATTTGAGTCATTGGGGTTTCATAAGGAAGCTAAAGAGTTATTGCTTGAATGATTGTGGTAGACAAGCATTTAATGAAATGTATTGGATTCATAATTGCCTCAAGATTGGATTGTATATATGTATACAATGTAAAATATCGGAATCACAAGATTTAGAGTATTGTAAGAAAGTTGGATTGTTAAAAGTAGTTAGCCAATCATAATGTTAAGGAGCCATAGACTAATGAAAATAGTATTTGAAAAGTAGGTATAGGTATGAAGATAATATTTGATAATACCATGGAAAATAAGAACCTTCCCTCATGTGTGGAAAGCCATTGCTATATTAATCAAATAATATTATTTTAGGTAGAATAAAGTTTGATCCCAGTTGAATTTAAGCTTCCTAAACATTAGAGTAGATGACAAATTACATTGCACATATTATGGTAAACTATATAAAGGTAACAAAAAGGGAAAATAAATGTTATAAAGATAGGATAGTAACACAAGAAACTCCCTTTCACTACTCAAAAAAACTTTGTAAGAACTTATGAAAAACAACAACAGGATCAAGAGACTAAACATAGCACAAAAGAGAGAGACAAGATGAGAGAATATGATGATTATATTCTCAATATGCATGAAGATGTACAATGAAGATAGACAATTACAAGCATGTACAAGGCTTGCTTATAAAGGCAAGCTAGGTCACAATGAATGGCCATGAATGAGACAAGTGTCCCAATCATGTCTAGGGTAGGTAGAGAGAAATATTAGATAATTCCATGAAAGGTGGATCACCCACCTAAAGTGGAATTATCATTCCACGAAAAGTGGAGATAAAAAGGTGATAACTAGATCACACCACAAAGAGTGGAATCTCCTCTACACACACTTCCCTTAAGTGTCCAACTCATATCTCTTAATGTATGCACAAACCTAGATGCAAGATGCAAATAACTAGGTGTCACAAGTACAACCTATAATGATATGCATTCCCTAAGTAAGCTTAGTATAGTGTAATAAGTAAAATACTTATTTACACCAACACACCCCCTTAAGTGCAACTTGGCGAATGAAGACTCAAACTAACCATGCAAGATAAAATGCAAGATGGGTCCGGTCCCAACAATTGAGCCATGTTAGGTACCCATGTACAAATGTAATGTAATCTCTCACAAGTGGAGTAAAGAGACAAAAACCCAGTGGGAAAAAACTACGCCCCAAAAGAGAGATGAAATACAAAAACCTATGGACACGACATGAGAAGGACAAAACCCCATGTGAGGAAAAAGTCCCCCCATACAAGAGAAGAAGAGAGACAAAGTAGCCCCCCTTTTGTAAGACCCCGCTTCACATGTGAATAATACAATCTTAATTTTGTTATATTTCTCCTAAATAGATGCTTAGATATATTTCAAAGAATGCATAATGTGATTGTGTGACAATGTACTCGCATTTCATTTTGACATGTTTTATTATCATTTCCATGAAAGTATTACGCACTTGTAAACTATGAATATGAATTGGAATTTTAATGAAATTATTGTATAATTAAATCTTACTTCAGTTACCAAATTAATGTGACATACAAATGTTGCTTATGATTTCATTGGTAATGTGTAGGAAACAAAGAGCACCAATGCGAGAAGGTAAAACCACTGAGAACAAAATCGAAAGACATCCTATGGTGGTTATGTATTGAATTTCCTTATTTTGGAGTTTAGGAAGAAATAAAATTATTATGCTTATTCTTCTGGGTTGAAAGGGTATTAATTGGGTGTCATGGGAGATGTAAGTTAGGGTTAGGGATAGAAACCCTTGTATCTAGGTGTGACAATCAGATGAAACCT
Organism: Sequoia sempervirens; assembly: GCA_007258455.2. Lineage (NCBI taxonomy): Eukaryota > Viridiplantae > Streptophyta > Pinopsida > Cupressales > Cupressaceae > Sequoia > Sequoia sempervirens. The sequence continues at coordinate 52,547 of VDFB02055718.1, forward strand.
TAAGTGGGTCATTAAAGTGGATTTTTGATCAATTTCTTGGGTTGGGATGCATAAATAAATCCCCTAGGGTCTAAACCATGATAGTAGGGGTCAAGTGGGCATGCCATAGGACCCTAAGGACATGATTTGACTCCTAAAAGTCTTCATAATGAGGAGTGACGAATTTTGAGTAAAAGATGGAGTGAAAAGATTGAGGGTGCATGTACCCCTCTTAAAGAAGGAAACGACCCTCATTGATGAAGGAGATACATTCACACCTCCCCATCAAAGGGTTACAATGGGTGAGATTTCTATATATTGGGGGAGGAAGAAGGAGTGGGGTGTTACCCACTTCTCCTCTTGGAGAACTTTAGTGGAGATGATAGAAAGAATGGGAAGAGGAGAGGAGTCCACCTCTTTGGGAAGATAGTGTTCAAAAATGGATTGTCTTGCAGAAAAGATGGGTGAAAGAGTTCAATCCCTTCACCTAAAAGAAAGAAGATAAGTTCTTCCTATTTTCATTTACCTTTGTTTATTGGTTGTAAAAAGGTGACATAGTGCATGGATGATGGTTGGAAAATAGAAAGTAGAGAAGCTAGATGCATGAAATTTGTGCTATGTTAGTTTTATCCCTTGTAAAAATGAGAAAATACTCCATTTATCTTCATGGAACTAAAAGAATTCCTTGCTTGAGGGTATGGCTAGAGCCCATGAGGCTCCATGACACCATTACGATAGGGTGGAGAGCAAGCCCTTGTTCATTAGTTTGTTCATTGAAGTAATGTGAAAAGATTTAATGTTGAACAATCAGTTAGAGGCTATGCAGAGGTGAATACTGTGAAACTGAAGTCGTTGTCTCTGTCGTATTGTGCTGAAAATGAGTTACAGTATACTGCTTTTGGAAAGAAAAAGATTGTATCTATGTTTTCTATTAAGAGCAAAGGAAAGTAACATATTATCTATTGCATACCCATGTCACTACACTGCATAGGAATTTCTCTAGTTTTTCTTCTGCACTATTTATTAAAGTTAAACAGATTTGAGTTTTTCTTTTCTAAACTTGCAGTCATTCTCATATTTGTGCATACACTTTTCAAAATGACAAAAAAAAATATATGTGTACATACGTATACTACTGTGTTTCAAAATACCAGCATGTAAATGAAATGGGTTACTCAATATGAAATGCATCAGTGATTAATGGATACTTTTTCTCTCATGCCCTTCGCGCCCCACCGGTTTACACTCACGACCCCTGATCTTTCCCATTGGACTTAGGTGTAGATCTTATTCTTATGAACTTTGGCAGCCTATATCGTAGTCGTGTGAGAAGCTACACTTTTTGGTTCTCTTTCTAGCCTTTTCCTATGGACCAAGCTCGCAGCCCTTCTGCTTGTTTAATCGCTTGACTAGGGTTTATTTTATTATTTATTTTCTTTGCAACTGTTATGTATGAGTTTTGATTCGTCCAACTAGTAGCAGGAAGCGGCTCCATAACCTGAGCTACCAGAGAAATGTCATGCCTACCTCTCTAGTGTTGTCGTGTGTGATTAGGAGGCCAACAATTGAAAAGGATTAGCAAATAAAGTTAGGTCTGCATATTGCCAAAGATAGGAGCTGTGCAATTTAATTTCCTCTGCAAACATTTATTTCCTGTTGCCTAACTTTACTCATCTGCCAGTCGCATTATTCTTATGGACAGTTGTGCCAAGAAGAGCTCGTTGTAGATAGTTATTATGCATTTAAAATAAAATTGTCCTGGAGCAAGTCTATTATCATCCGCATCTTTATTTCCTTTATCCAGGGTTGAGAGAAGGCCACGCATTTCCTCTTGGGCAAGCACAAATTTTAATCTTAGTCTGCCGCCTCCTTTCGCCTCGGTTGCCCTACCCTCCAACACTGCCACAATAAAAAGAAACTTGACTTTGTTTGCTCAATTATCAACGTCTATAGCTTAGACAATAGACTATGCCAATAAAACCAATTAATACAACTAATCTTCTGTATGGGGATCTTACCTTTGGCTGGAGTTGATTTCGGTCTTGGTAGCAATAATAAAATAAATGACAATGCTTACTCTCATGACAATATAAATGGATGGAGTTTAAAATCTTTACCATTGTTTAGTATCATTAATGAGACTTAGCGGCTGAGGATCCTATAGCAGTTAACATTAGTGTGTGAGCACCTCAAAATAAATGCAAATTTAAGGCAATAATAACAGCTATTTGGCATTGCATAGTGTTAATACTGGCATTATCAATAATCTATTATGAATCTTTTAACTCGCCAAGTGTTGCGTGAATAAGAATACTAGAAATTTTGAAGGGGAAATCAACTACCATTAAAGTAGGTAGTAAATTTGAGAGAATTATTAGTAATAAGAGATATGATGCTTATGTTTCCTCGAGCATTACGTTTGGCATCAATGTCTATGGCAAAAAAAAATAGTTGTCACGTTAATGTTAATGTGGAGCCATTATACGTGCTAGAAAACATTTAGGCCCTCAATTGTTCCAGTTAATAGACTTTTAAAGTAGGTGGATTGCAAAATATATTTGTATACGTGATAAGAAAAGAAGTTGAGGGGACATATATCCCCATACTTGTAAAAAGAGATTCTAACATGTGGAATAATATTCCATATAAAGATTAAGAATAGATTTACTAGGGAATCTTCTTTTTAGGAAAAGAAAAATAAAATTTCTCTTTATTCCTTTCCCTTCCTTTCTTTTAGGAGAATAATATTAGGTATATAAAGGAATTAAAATGCATTTGATATATATTTTTTAAAATATATAAATTTATATATATTTTGTTTAGTAAAATTTAAAAAAAATAATAATAATAAAATTATACATATATTTTGTTTATCTAAATATGGGCAAGTGAATTATTCAAGTAATAATAGTTAAAGATAAATAAGTGAATAAATAAGAAAATTAATAGTTAGAATAAATTATAACTATCATCTTGATTCTTGTTTTGGAACTACAAGACAAAATGTTAAATGTAGATTTTTGTGATGCCATCAAGGTAGGCCTTATGTCGGATATTAAGCTAGTACTCATGTGGGTCTGGGATCCTTGGATCCTTGTTTTAACCTAGTATCTTACATACTCAAGTCTCTTAGCATGACCTTTCTCATTATCTCTTGGGAGCATGGGTGTGATGGTCACCACACACACCTCACTCTTTTACATACCTAATTCTCACCCTTGTGCAATGTTTCAATGATGTCGTACATGGGCAATGTCCTTCGATGTGTGGAGTTCGTCTCCACATTGTGCATGTATGGTCATCTTGTGTGGGAATATTGTAGTATGGCTTTAAAAAAAAAAAGATGTGTTTTTTTGTCCTTGGTAAATTGTGGGCATTACACTTAAATAAAAATAAAAATAAATTTAGTAATTGCTGTTAAAGTTTATATATGATTAATTAATATTATCCTGGTTAATTAATAATATTACTATTAATCTTTACCCTGATGTTATTGTTATCCTCATCCAAGCATGAAGTAAATAGAAACATTATTATAATGAGAGAGCTAATCAAATTATGTAATATATCAAAGTATTAATTAACCGGTATTGTTAATACCATTATCAAATATGGTGAATTTCGTTGTTATTAGAAAGAGTAAATTTTGTTGTTATTAGAAAGAATTAAAGAAGGAAATGAAATTAATAATAACCATATAATTATGAATATAATCAAATAGTAGTAATAACATAGTAAAATAATTATCGACATGCAATATTAGTAATCTCACTATAACTATTAATATTATTTGAGGGTGAGGTTTTAATAGAGATTGAGATGACGACAATGATAATGTGTTTAACATGTAAAATTAGATTGGACCATGCCACAGTACTAATATCCTTAAGAAATCTTTATTAACAATAATAATGTGGTTCACTAATAAGTGGAGAGTAAACAATGTTATGTTCCCCTCTACCAATGTTTGCAAAATTGATATAATATTAATTTATTATTGGCATTTATTTGAGTAGTAATATTAATACCAAACTTGTGCATAGATAAATATAGAAATAATAATAATAATAATAATAATAATAATAATAATAATAATAATAATAATAATAATAATAATAATAAAATTATATCAATATATAAAGGATTGATGAAACAATAATGCCATCATCATTAAGGAATAACTCTTGGTATTATTAATAAAGAGGATAATACTATAATCTATGGACGAATGGTGATAAAAATGTGTAAATGAGAATTAAGTAATAGTATTACTACTAGGTTTATGAGGTAATAATAATAATATTATTGAAGATTAATTGTGGGTCTATTAACGATAATTTTATTAAGTGATTTGTAATTAATAAATTGCATAGATAACTATTACACTTATTTGAGAAGTGACTTCATCCAGGTGTACAACTCATGCGCATGTTAGTGTACATCTCAAGATCTTGGAGTGTTAACTAGATTAATACTTGTTAAAAAAAAAAATTGGTTGGGTTTTATAGCAAAATTTTTACGGCATGACACTTGGTATCAGAGCCCAGGTTGCAACACTGGGTTCTCTGGGAATAAGATGGGTCTTAGCTAATGTGTATGTGGTCATCAAGCGAATCTCATTGCAATAATTAAGTCCCAAAATGTCTCTAACCTAATAAATTTTGAGGGTCTATCTTGTGTGGAAACATGGGGATCTAATTTCAATTAGCCATCTTTATTAAAATCTATAAAGGTATGTGTTAGCCAAACTTTAACCATTTTAGGTATTAATTAATGCTAAGTAATCCAAAAGAACTTAAGCTTCCAAAAGTAAAACCCTCAAGAATATTATGATTCTGCAAATGATGTGCATGTAAAAAAAAGATAAAAAAAATAAAAAATGTTAGTCCATCTAATAAGTGTTATTGAACCTATCACCATTTGAGGCTTCCTCTCTTTGAACTTTAAGAGGGTAGATGATTGTTGTTAAAAATGGTTATTAGGGATTTTAATGAGTTAATGACATAATATAAATCACCTTTATATTTGTGATTAAAGGAACCTAACTTTTGCCACTTGAAAAGACATTAGTGATTTCGAAAGAAAAGATAAATTATTGTGCATATAGTAAAGTATAACCTTGAATAATTAAACAAATTATTGTTGATTTACTAGTTCTAGAAAATAAATCATTTCGTTCAAGCTTAGAAATGTAAGGGAGTGTTTAGAGACTATTTATTGTTTCCTTCTAGTGGGCCTTAGGTAAGGTTTAAATTGAAAATCATGGTTAATTTTAATTGAAAACGATGAAAATGGGGTTAGTGTCAAAATTGGAGGCAACTTAATTAAGAAATATTAGCTCAACCTAAGAAGGTGGTACTAAGAATTTTCTAAAATCCCCTCGAGTAACCTTAAAATGAAGAATTTATTTACTCATAAATATACCTAGCATGTCGCAAAACCTGGTTGTTAGAGTAAGCTTGTCATAAGTTTCACCTACGAATAAGCTACGTGTTCAGCAAGTGTACCACGCTAGAACCCTCATAACTCTTAGCATGTATGCATTTGAAAACACCTCTAGTGTTAATTAGAGAATGGGTAAAGAGAAGATTGAGAATATAACTTTGGAAGTTCATAATCCTTGGTCTATGTAATGGCATTTAAATGCAATTTAAGGATGTATTAGAGTTGACCTTGTGCCATACCTCAGACATCAATAATGCATGAAGCCTCCTAAAAATTATTGAAAACATGATTTAGAACATCAATAAATTCTTGAAACCTTGTGTGGCATAGTAAATACTATTTAGAAAAAAAAAAGAGAAAAAAAAACTGGATCTTACCTTGGATTAAATGATGAAATGTTAAAATTAATTAGGTACCTTTGCAAGTAAATGATGACCTAGTAAACTTAATGTAACTATAACAACTACCAAGCTCATATGTCTTATTGTTTAAAAATTAAATAGTAAACAAAACAATGTGATTCCTATGATTCAAGTCAAAGGTGAATGCATAGGAGGATACAATTAAGATAAGATTGGGTTTAAATCACCCCCCCCCCCCTTATAATAAATAAACATAGTACTTGTGAAGAGATCTTTTTAAAATGAGAATTTGAATTAAACGATATCTAGAACTCATGATATTACTACCCCCTTCTAAACGAGATAAGAACTAAAGACTTGTTGCTGCCCAAATAAGAAAGGATACATGTATAGGAAATAATAACATACTCAATTATGTGTTGACCTTGAAGGTTGTGTGCACATCATAGGGATTGAATAATCAATTGTATGAATTTACAAATTGAGTAATGAATTATTATGGCTCACATTGTATTATGTGATGGGGAAGTTAAAATAATAGATAAGAGATACTAAAGTAGACTTGTAAAACTTCCAACTAAAGTTGCGCATTCTATACCATTGACTATATTTACTCCTTGAGGGAAGAACATTTAATCCCAAATGTAAAGGATACAACTTTAAAGTAGGTAAAACTTTTAAGACTTTTACTTATTATACATCTTATGAGATTAGATGGAGCTATGATTGTAAAAATGATGATTATGATAACACAATTGAATGGTTCAACCCTAGATAGCAAAATGCAAGATTTATAAAAATATATTAATAAGTTGTAAGAACTACTATTCCATGAATTGTCATGTGTCTTATGCACCGGGTTTGCTTTCTTGCCTCATATTGCGATGTTTCAAATGAAAATGGTTAAATATCTTCCTTATTAAGTAGGAAATTTTCATTAGCATGTGTGAGAAACATAGTGGTATTACCATATGGATATGTTGTGAACATAACAAACATAGTTGAGTAAAAGAGAAAGAATGGTATGGATAATGATAGAAAACCAATCTTGATTTCAAAAGTGATGCCAAACACTAACTTAGCAAGATGGAAAGTGTGGTGAACCAAGTATTGTTGAGTTCTAAGAAGATGGATTAATATATCTAAGTTACTATTGCACATCGTCTAGTGATTTCTTTTCCTTATGCAAAGTGAGTTCCAGATAACTCCAATATTAAGAAGCAAAGTGAATATTGTTTAAAGACAATATCTAGAATGCATTTGAGTGTATTATTTTGTTCCATAATATGGTGACTTTCAAAAAGTGTATTGTGTTGTGACTTGTGAAGTGGAAAACCAGTAAATGTGTTGTGCTCCATGTACGAGATACGGGGTATCCGACTTGGGATGAGGGTGGTGGATGTCTAGAATGATCCCCTATGTGTACCCTTCATGATTATCTTGTGTAGTTGATTTGTCGTGAAGTGGAGTAAGCATGAAATATGTGGATGTGTATTTATTAAATGAAATGTGATGTATTCCCTTGTGTTTGTCTTATTTATATGTTAACTATGTACCTCTAGTGTTTGGTTGGGTTTTATAGCAAAAATTTTACGGCATGACACCCTCAATGTACAATGTTCACCCATGGAAGATGCTCGAAAAGGAATGAAGAATCTACTCCAAAACTGTCGAACAACATTCCTCCCCTTAGGAAGAAATAATACCAAAGGTGCATGAGTGAAGTCTCCCCAATCCACAAGTGAAGAAGGAAGAACCCTCAAAATGTAAGGAGTCTTTGAAATTTTCTCAAATTTCCCTATGTTGATGCTGAAAGATGCCTTTCCCAAACCATGTGAAGTTGCAATGGAAAGTGCAAAGGTCACAGTGTAGTCGCTTCCTGGAACCTGTGAGAAACCCTTTGCAACAAAACTCTCATCTGCTAAAAAAGACAACTCAAGATCTAGCAAGGATGAAGGTAGAACATGCTCCAAAGATGCAAGTGTCTCCTCAAGAGAGAAAGTGGCCTCTTCCAATTGTTGTACATATGCATCTACAATCACATCAACCTCGAAAGACTAATCATGTAGAGGAGGGTTAGAGTGTTCCCTCACAACAACTGAAGAAGAATCACCTTCATCAAAGAGAAGATATAAGTAATCAAATGTGTCTCCCAAATTTGCAATGTAGGACTCCACAAACAAGTTGCCAATGTCTATCAAGTAGTCATCCCATGAAACTGTTGCCGGAAGACAAGGTATGCACTGTTGCACTGAATCACAAGGAACTAAAATTGTTAGAACACAAGTGTCATTAGGTACATCAGTCAATGTAGGAGATGGAATATCAGCAATAGGCTCAAGAACCTCAGGAGTAGTAAGCACTCCAAGATTCAAGTAACCATAGTCATTCTCCTCAAGTGTGTCCATACTAGGGTGAATTGAATCATCAATAGGAGAAAAATTTGAGAAGGTATAGAATCGAGAACGATGATCAACCTCCCCAACTGCAACAAGAGCCCAGCTATGTAAATCCTGAACAATGACAAAATTTGGTGTTCAAACTCTACACTCTTTCCTGTACCACTATGTGTAATCTGATAGATAGAAAGGATGTTCCTTGAAAAAGTAGGCACGCATAGAACATCATTAAATGCTCCACCTTCAATGTCAATAGATCCCTTCCCACAAACTGCCAAATAAGTGTTGTTGGCCATCAAAATGGGTGGTGATGAACAAGAATCAAATGAAGAGAACATATCCTTGGAAGAAGTCATATGATGTGAAGCTCTTGAATCAAGGATCCATATATCTAAATTGGAATTTGCAATTGCAAGAAATGCTTTCCCCTTACGTTTCTCATGTTGAGATGATGTATAAGAAGGAGATGAGCTTGATGTTGTTGCCATGAGAGTTGTGCCTTTTCCCTTAGAAGTAGAAGTGGAAGGAGATGAGTCCTTCTCCTGATATGCATTTGGAAAGTTGATGTTGTTCTTGTTGAGGATGTTTTTCAACTCATCAATTTTCTTAACATGACAATGATGCTCCTCATGACCAAAATTTTTGCAATATGCACATGTTGGTTGCTCCCTCTTGCTTGAATAGTTGTATTTCTTTGATGAAGATGAAGTTGAGCTTTGTTGTGGAGGAGTGGATTGTTTGTTCTCTCCTTGTGGCTTTGGTGAAGATTTCTTTTGGCCTTTCCCTTTTCCTTGCTTGTTGTTTCCATGATTGACCACCAATGCTTTTGAAGTTGAAGACTTGAGAATGTCCATTTTCATCAACTTATTTTGCTCAAGAATCAAAAGATCTATGAGAGCCTCAAAAGATGGTGATTTGAAGTTGCTAATTGTCAATCGTTGAGTTTGAAAACTTGAAACAAAGGCTGCATACTCAGCTGGAAGCTTGTCCAACAAGTTGAAGACCAATTGATCATCCTCTTTCTCAATACCACAATCTTTTAGTTGTGCTCTTAGCTCATTTTCCTTAGTGACATAATCTTGAATAATAGAAAAATCCTTGGAATAAAGGCTTAGGAGATCATGTTCAAGCTTGTATCCCTTAACCTTATCAACCTTGCCATACAAAGTAGCAAGCTTATCCCAAACTTCCTTGGCTGTAGTACATTTATCAACATGGAAAATTAGATCATCTGAAATGAACTTTCTTAGTGTACCCAATGCCATAGAAGTTTTAGTGAGCCAATCCATATATGCAGTTGGATCTGCCTTAGGATCTGAAGGTGCAGTTATGGTTCCATCAATATAGTAAATTAAACCTTTTTCCATTAGCTTACTCCATGCACGTACTTTCCATGTAGCATAATTATGTGCAGTTAAGAGTGGAACTTTAGATAAACCCATGATGGAATGCAAGAGAACAAGAGAGAAAATAGGAAAAATCACACAAGAGACACCCCCCCAAATTCACTCAATCAAAGTACCCCCCAAATAGATAATTTTGTCACTTTATAATGGAGTGCGTGTATAATAGGCCACTTGCAACTTGGCTAAGTGGACTTATGATTTCTAATTTAAAACTTGCCAAAAATAGGCTGATAACATACTATAACAAATAAGCAAAGACCTAAATTCAGATCTATGCAATACAAGTGCCAAATAGGTAAAAAAAAAACCATATGCTAAAAGTATAAAATCTACTCAAAATCACTTCAAACAGATTGCAGATTCAAGAAGTAGAGGAAAAATCATAAACTCAAAAAAAAAATGGCACCTGAAAAGGAGTTCGTATGTGCCTGAACGAAGCCCCGAAAGTTGCTGAAATGAGGATTGGATAGGTATAGTGTTGAAAAACTAAAATTTCTAGAAAATATGTCCACCAAAATTAGAAACTAAGTTCACAGCTATGAAGTACACAAAAAATTAGCCCAAATTAAAAAAAATTGCTCAGAAAAAGGAGCTAAAATGAGCAAGATGTGGGCATTTGAAGTTGGATTACAAATTCAAAAACTCCATTGGAGAGGGGCAAAATTTTTTTAGAACGCTGACATCAGTAATCCACTGGCATAAATTTGATGGTCATTTGGCCATCGAGCATTTGTATGGGTCTGAAATTGAGGGCTAGATGCCTGTCACCACTGCCAAAAGTTTTGATTGCTCAGACGAAATATTCTCTAGTCATCCGCTGGGATTTTCAATGAAGGATGCTGCTAGTGATGAATGAGGAGCTGCTGATTTTTGTTGAAGAGCACCGAAAAATGCCAGATTTTTTTTATGCTGTCGGCCAATTGTTGGAGATGCCGGATCTTTTGCAGTGACGCCGACTATATGAGGACCGGTCGTCAGGGGCTGGGTATGTGGTTGGAGTCGACGCCAGTAGAAGGGGCCACTGGTGGTGGGGCCAAGGAAGCCACGTGGTACCCTGCGTACCCTCTGCGGGTACTATTGGTTTGCAGTAGTTTGCCTACACAGACTCTAAATTTTTTTTTGATTTATAAAAAATCAAAAATCTTAATACAAACTTCTGATTTTTTTAAAAAAATAAAAATTATACAACTTTGCGAATTAAAAATTGATTTTTCTTTTCTAAATAGTTTAAGCGGAAAAGAGAAAAAATCAAAGACTCCGAGCTCTCTAATTTTTTAAAAGGTGGTTTTTATTTTTCTAAAAATTCAAAAGAATTTTAGACTGGCCGATATTCAAACTGGAAATTTTATGAGAAAATAATTTTTCCAGAACTATAGGAAAAATTTAGAAAATTGAAAAAATACCCAAATTGGCAATTTTTTTTGATCTAGGGCTCCCAATGTTGGATTTTGACAAAACAAAAGGCTATCTTGACTAAAAACAACCTTCTGAATCTGAATTTGAGGTCATATTTGGTCTAGGATGCACCAAAATGTGGATTCTCCTTAGATTTTCCTCTTGACCACCTTCACACAAACTAAGATCTCCCACCAATGGCTATGCAAAGAACTTCCAACCACTCTGATACCATGTAAGAACTTATGAAAAACAACAATAGGATCAAGAGACTAAACATAGCACAAAAGAGAGAGACAAGATGAGAGAATATGATGATTATATTCTCAATATGCATGAAGATGTACAATGAAAATAGACAATTACAAGCATGTACAAGGCTTGCTTATAAAGGCAAGTTGGGACACAATGAAGGGCCATGAATGAGACAAGTGTCCCAATCATGTGTAGGGTAGGTAGAGAGAAATATTATATAATTCCATGAAAGGTGGATCACCCACCTAAAGTGGAATTAACATTCCACGAAAAGTGGAGATAAAAAGGTGATAACTAGATCACACCACAAAGCGTGGAATTTCCCCTACACACACTTCCCTAAGTGTCCAACTCATATCTCTCAATGTATGCACAAACCTAGATGCAAGATGCAAATAACTAGGTGTCACAAGTGCAACCTATAATGATATGCATTCCCTAAGTAAGCTTAAGTAAAGTGTAATAAGTAAAATAATTATTTACACCAACAAAATTACCCACAATTCACAATAACCAACAAGCAATACTCTGCCCAATGATTTGAACAACCCTCCTTTTATTCAAATTTCAAATTCTATTTTCATATACAAGCAATAAATCATATACAATATTCTATTTTCAATTTTACATGCCATTAATTTATGACAATATGGAAATTCAAAATTTCTCTATTTGCTACTTTTTATTTTATGCAACTAAACTCATATTGATTCATTAAATTCTAAGAAAACTAATTACAATAGGTTTTGGCAACAAAATGTGCTTCATTGCATTACATACATAGTCTTTATAGATTCTCACTATTCATCATAGTCTAGAGATCCTCAATCAACACCTTGCAACCAACCATTGACTCTTTTTGTTCCATTTTGTAGGCTTTCTCTATGATTCCTGAATCTTGCACTATGT